>ANSM01007662.1:0-26701 GCA_000347735.1 Cercospora canescens BHU | reverse complement strand
CACATGCGGGACACGGACAGGCGCATCAAGGATGCCGCGCGGCTCGGCATGACGCTCACCTCGCAGCGTGCAGAACTGGCTGCCAAGTTGAAGGAGGTTGAGCAGATGCAGCACGATACCGAGATCCCTGCCGAGCTACAGGGCAGGCTGGCCGAGCTTGAACGCGAATACAACGAGGTTGGTCGGGAGTCTGCCCGCGCCTTCCTCCCCAAGTCTCGAGTCGCGAGTGAGAGTGTCGACTGGACAAACTCCGCCGTCATGTCCGGCTCAGGGCGAGACTCGCCGACGAAGATGTCTGCTCCATCGCGCAGGCAGCGGAACCAGCCCACCAATCGAGTGCACGACATCGAGTTTGCTACCGAGATTAGCACCTCTCTCCTTGCTCAAGTCCGGCAATTGCAGGCTGCCCTAGCAGAGAAAGACGAACATCTCAAAGACACCACATCCGCAAAAGCTCAGCTCGAGGCCGAGTCTGCACAACTGTTGCAGCGTTTACGACACATGGATGAGAGTGAGCAAAAGTACAAGGACGAGAACTGGAACCTCGAGACTCGATTGCAGGATATCGAGGCCAATCTGAGGGAGAGCTTGGATAAAGAGCAGCGGCTATCCCAAGCACTCAAGTCCGCTCAGGCCGACAAAGCTGCCAAAGAACGCGAGTTGGACGAGCTGCGATTGTCACACGAGAAGCTTTCAGAAGACCAGGCGAATGCGCGCAAGATCACGGATAATGACTTCCACAACCTGCAGCGTGACCATAAATCCCAGCTAACGGAGAATGAAAAGTTGACGGCAAAGGTCCGAGAGTTGACCTTGCAAAATACAGAGCTCGCACGAGGCCTGGCGTTTCGGATGGGACAGCAGGTCCCTCAATCCGATACCGACTTCATGTCGGCTGAAGAGAATCTGCAGTCAGACGATGCCAGTCCAGATCACAGTGCACCCACGTCGCCCATCAAAGGCACTCCAGCTCGGCATGGCATGCTGGAGTCGGAAACTCTCAAATCCAGCTTGAACCACGCTCACCGAATGATCCAAAATCTCAAGAACAACATCCATCGCGAGAAGACCGAGAAGATCGAGCTGAAGCGCATGTTGCAAGATGCTCGCGACGAATTGGAGCAGAAGCGAGATAGCACGGGCATCATCGCGAATGTGGCCAAGAAGCGCAAGAGCGAGAACGATTTCCGGTACAAGCGACCTTCCAGCACCAGGCTTGGTGCCACCCGTGCCAGCACGACGGAGATCATCGATGAGCCAGATTGGGAGGATGATGCGATGGAGCACACTCCGAGCAGAGGCAGAGATGGGATCATGTCGCGGGCTACGGTGGCGGGACTTGCAGCTGCAACCGCATACAATCGTGCGTACGGCAAGTCGGATGGTGACACTACTGATGCTGCATTCGAGACCGCCAACGAGACAGACACTGGCTTCGAAACCGCCACCGAGCGCGGTGCTACCACCGAGAGTGAGGCTTTCGCCACAGGCGCCGAGGACTTGGGCGAGGATACTGAAGGCGATGCGACAGAGACCGAAGAGAGCTCGACGCGCGTTCTCCGACCAAAACTGTCTAACAAACGCATGTCTTACATGTCTACTGCCTCTGACTCTGGAGATGAGGACGGGGATCACATCGTGGGCACACCAGTACGATCAACTCACCAACCGAAGTACAAGTTGCGTCTGAGCCGTGGCGCAAGACGGTCGAGCCGCGTTAGTGACAGCCATCAAGATTCGCCGCATGCTCTTCAAGCCAGCCCAAGCTCGAGTGTGGGCACACCGCAACCCGCTGGCATGCAGTCTCTAGGCGACGAGCTGGATGCTCTCGACGACGACAGCGTGGATGGAACGCCCATCTCTGAGCGACACCTCGACGGAAGCTTTAGCACAGAGACGCCAACTACAGAACGCCACGCTAGTGTAGAGCCTGGGACGCCCAGCACGCCGACCACGTCAATGAATGACCACGAGACTGCTGGTGTTCTCTCACCTTCTCGAGACAGCGTCGCAGCGGTGCCAGCTTTGCCTAAACCATCTATGGTGGATACAGGGGTAATGACTGAGCCATGGCAACCTGAGCCCGTTATTCAAAAGACAAGTCTCTTGCAACATGCAGGTGAGGTCGCAGCTGGTGCTCTGGCAGGCTTTGGAGTGAGCAGGGCAACGGGCTCGGCCGGCGAGACAGATGATTCTCGACCTCCAACTTCGCACACTGTCGTTGACGAGAGCACACATGTCGACACCGGCTCGCAGCCGGCAGCAGAAATTGAGAAGCCAGCAGAGGCGGTCCGCACAATGGTCACGATCGGTACTGATGCGCGTGGCGTGCCTGTCACCATCAGCACAGGCACAGATGCTCGCATCATTCCTACGAACAGCATTGGCACTGATGCCAGAATGGCCAGCACTTCGCATACAGGCACAGATGCTCGAGCGCCGCCGCAGACCATAAGCATTGGCACTGATGCTCGTGGCCACCCTGTCACTATCAGTATCGGCACCGCTACCGACGCAGAGTTCGAGCGTAAGACTCTGCTCATCGGAAAGCTACCACACGCGTCAACCTCGATGGACTGTTCACCGCTTCTCTCACAACCGGAAATGTGGCCACTGCCGCCGAATCAGAAGCGCATGTCCATATCGAGTGCCCCGAAGAGTGTGGTCGACGATGAGGAGAGGCCGCCAGTGCCATCTATGGCGCCGCCCCCGCCGCCAGTTCAATTTTCGTTCTCGCAGATATTGTCGCAGGAGGTGGAACCAGTCCTCCCGGAGCCGGAAACACCTGATGTTCCTCGCAGAAGCTCCAAGAGAGCTGATCTTCTTTACGTTCCGGATAGCTCAGACGAGCAGGCGATACTCGGAGACCAGTCACAACTCACCAATGCCGAGCATGGCGCCATTGCTCACGCTGCTGCAAACCCTACCATTCTTGATAGATCACTTGAGGAGCAAGTCCCAATCGCCTCGAGGCAGCCTCTGGCAGAGGTGTCAGCCAATGCACCGCCGTCCAGGTCACCGCCGCTACCACCCATGTCCGATGAAGGGTCGCAAACGCTAGTCTCTGGTGCAGAGATCGATAGCATGATCAAAAACAAGAAAGCCGTGTCAAGACCTGCATCTTCGAGATCGTCGAGAGGAGATTCGACGTTCAAGAACGCGGCGGCGGCAGCGTCGCTTGCTTTGGCCGTCAGCACGCCTTCGAAGCGCGAGGGTCTCTCCGTCGACCAGCGCCCCTCCATGTATGAGTCTCCCACGCTACATCCAAATGGGAGGAGACCGTCGAGCTCGGGGTCGATGCGCAAGAGAGATGCAGCCATTGCTGCTCCTCCACTCCCCGCAGATCACAATATCAAAATTGCTGCTGCACAAGTCACACCAAGCTCAACAGAGCAGCCGCCCTCTCGTGGGAACATGGGTCCACCCGCAATGCCAGCTTCAGCATACAAGCGGCCAAACACACCGAGCGGTCGACCGCCTTTTGATCGTGCTCTTCACTCGCGCGACTCGAATACTCCTCGACAGCTGCCGCCGAAAGATAAGCGTGGTGTGGCAGCCACCATTCCAGCGGACCGAGTATCTCACCGAACCTCAGTCTCATCATTTGCTTCTGAGCTCGACGAGCGCTTCAACATCTCGCGTGGTGGCATGATGTTGCCACCAGATGTCGCACCTGCCACAGATCCGCGCATGATCCAGGCCATCACCCAAACCATGATCGGAGAGTTCTTGTGGAAGTACACGCGGAAGACTGGACGGAGCGAGACCTCAACAACCAGACACAGGCGCTTCTTTTGGGTGCATCCATATACGAGGACTCTGTACTGGAGCGAGCATGATCCTAGCACTGCTGGTAAGAACATGATGAAGGCAAAGAGCGTCGCCATTGAAGCCGTCCGAGTCATTTCCGATGATAATGCATATCCACCGGGCCTGCACAGGAAGTCGATCGTCGTCATCACCCCCGGCCGTGAAATAGTATTCACTGCGCCTACCGGTCAGAGACACGAGACTTGGTTCAACGCGCTGTCGTATCTCCTTCTGAGGACTGAGAGGGAGCATAAAGAAGCAGAAGACACCATGAGCGATGTTGAAGTTGATGAGTTCAACCCTCATGGTAGTGGTGTCTCGGGTACTGTTCGACGCAACATCAGTAGACTGACGGGCGGTACGGCGAATGGTCGCAGCATCAGCCGACAAAGCCGACGAACCAGCCTCAGCAGCTACAACAGTCGGACGACGAGAAACACGAGCCCTCAACGACAGGATGCTACGGTAACCGGCAGGACATCTGCAGCCTCCAATCATCGCGGCAAACTGACGCCCGCAGCCGCCGGAACTCTCCACGCGACAAGCTCAAACCCCTCGCGCATCTCCTCTAGCAGCCAACCCGGTGGCCGCTTCAGCTCCATGGCTTCACGGTTCCGATCGAGTAGTACTCAACGAACCACGTCTGCTCTGAGCAACCGCAAACCCGAACCCATCGATCCCGCGACAATATACGATGCCAGTGTCGTGGGCGATTCGGCGGAGGACTTGCGAGCTGTCATTGAGCGGCAAGAACGAGAAGCAGACCGGTTGGAGAATGTCCGGGCTTGCTGTGATGGTGAGTATTCGCCTTCCATCCATTCTGTACGATGACCAATTGCTAATCATATTCTCTTCACAGGGAAACATGACGTCGGAAGTCTGAAGAATCGAAGCGGAACCGGCAGGAACCGGTTCAGTGCCGGGCACCATCATCATTCGCACACGCATGGGACTGCTTCGAGTCGAACATGAGACTTTTTGTTTTCGCTTCATGCTTCGCATTGCATTGCATCGCATTGGCATTTGGCATTTTTTAGTCGGGAAGCGTCTCTCGTACTCGCACATTGCACAGATTTTTCTTTTGTTGTTCAGTTTGGCGGAATGAATGGTGCGAAAAAAAAAAGAAGAAAGATGATGAAGAAGAAGCAGCAGCAGCAGCAGCAGCGCAAAAATTTGTTTGTTTGGATTTTGTCCCTGCTGTCTTGCGCAGGCGGCCCAGTCGATTCAGATCAGATCAGTTCAGTTCAGTCAAATCGATCGGTTGAATCAAGTTGGTCGAATATTCGGTGCAAGAAGCGTTTCTTTTGAAATTTGTTGTTGTTGGGTTGTTTCTGTTTTGTATGAGTGGGAGGAGGAAGGCTGGCGCTTAGTACAAAAGATGGAAGAGGTCGGGTTTTTGGTTCTTTTGATTCGCTTCTCCGAGCGGTATTAGCGAGTGGCGTTCGACGAGGTAGGTGAGCGATGCGAGCGTTCTTAGTCATGGTTCTGGCTAATATACAACAAGTGCCACAAGGCCAACACTGATACTTTAGTGAAACTTTTTCCCCTCAATTGGGAATCGTGTGTTATTTTGGATTCGTGTTGTGTTGAGATGTGTGTGCGTGGCAAAGTCAGTGCGTGAGGTTTGTTGAATGGCATGTTGTCTGGGAAGACTGGACTTCAGGGCAATGAGACGAAGAGAAAGAAGTTTGTTTTCTCTGGTGATAGGTATATGGGGGATTGGAGTGGATGGATTGATTTCTTGATTCATTGAGGATGGGAGGTTTGCTTGGCTTTCGATTTTCGTAGAGGGGTGCATTTCATGGTGGTTTGGATGGGAAATTATATGCGAGGCTTGTATGTCGCACGGTTTCTTTGCGCATGTTGGGTTCATTGGAGTCATGGCTCGAACGCTCCAGGGAAGCTGTATGAGCGAAAGGTAGTACGTGTGCACAATGTATCGTGGTTGCTACTAGTGGTTGTCGCAAAGGGGTCGCAATGATCACCATTTTATCTGATGGAAAATTGAATTTGCACACGTAATTTTTCCTTCGTCAGTGTTGTCGGGGCATTGTGTGGCAGCATATGCGATCTTTCTTCATAGTCAATTGCGTTGATTTCAAATTCTCATTCGACATCGCGTTGATTTTATGTAACGTTCTCGTTCTCCTGTGATCTCGTGGCCACTTCTCTCCGATGATCTCTTCGTAATATCCGTTTGGATGGAGGTATTGCAATTGTAATTCCGTGAGTATGCAGGCAGGACCACTGATATTGCCTTGAAACCTCTCCATCGAATCATCCATCGTCGCCGCTACCCTCAGCACTGTCTTCGTCGTCACTCTGGGCCATTCATCCAGTCTTGCCACGGTGAAATGACCGTCGAGTCTAGCCCAGTGATCCGGCAAGTCGATCCTCATGCCAATATACCTCGATCCATCTGCTCGAGCCACAAGTTCCTGCGTCGTTGCCTCTCGAACCTCCTTGATCTCATCCCAGACATTGTTTTTGATATCAAATTGCGTTATGAAGTCCACTCCTTGCCGTGTCTTTGCCGCGCTGGCGCGGAGCTGACCGGGTAGAGCAATGTTGCGCAGCAATTATAGAACATTACCGCTAATCTCTGCACATTCGATAATAAGCATAGAGCCGCTAGCTTTCGAAGAAGCGAGTCGCATTTTAGTGCCGTCGTAGTCGGTTGTAATGCCGTATAGCACGACCGGCACACTCGAGTTGTCGGCAAATTCCACATCCTCCCCGATAGCTGGTAGTAAAGGCGACTTTGTCTTACTTAATTCTACGAAATAGAAGTCGATCGCCACTTCGTACAGTGGCACTAACTCGGCGTCGACCTCAGCTTTATCTCTATCGATATGTTCGGTCTTCGCTCGCTTCCTCGGTCGCTTATCTTTAACGTTTAACTAACGGGTATGTTCCAGGAACCAGCGCGCGGGTGTGAAGCCGCCTACTTCGGCCACGATTGATATTCCATCTGCCGATTTCACTTGAGTCGACTGGACTGTCGATACCAACAGCTTCGAGCTCGGGCCCCTTAAATTCAGAGCATTTGCCACCCTATGGACTAGCTCATACAACCAAATATAAGCCCAGGTCTCTTGCGCCGTCATCGACTCGGGATCCTTCAATGGCGGCGCCCACTTGCCCATATTGCGCTGGTTGCGATTCCTGTCGCGCCACTGACTGTCTAGTGTGTCGTGTGACGGAATTTGACCATTGTGATATCCGGCTGCTCGAAGTTGTAGTTGGAAGATAGGTTTGAAAATCGCCAAACGACCGCAGCCAGACAGTCCATCGAAATGTTCGCGCGTGATTCTGATAACGAGGCGCATGATCGGATGCGAATCGTAAGGGACCGTTGGGGGCATCGTCGCGGTTGTGTGTGTAGAGTTGTGAGCTGTAGATGTTGGCTTTCTGAATCATTGATGCTGGCGTCAGAATCGTAGTGTGAAAGGGAAAGAATGCAGAAGTTCATTGGGTCGTGATATAGTCAATGTGTATCTCGAGTATAGGGTGAGTGTCTATGCAGAGCATCTGAAATTCCAGGCACGGAAGGAGCGAATGAATGCATCGGGCATGTGCTCGGATTATCAGAAGCGTCCTGGGTGAATGTGTCACTTATCCGCAGCCGATCGAAGGAATGAGGGACGTCGAAATGGTGTTGTCTTGTGAGCAGCTCCTGCAATGTTTCGTGATTAATCGGAGTAGAAGCTATTAGGTGAACCGAACAAAATGAGACTCTGCACAATGCAAGGGGAAAGACACAAATATCCGGGACGGCGGATTCCAGTCGATATATACGGCTGGTTTGCGTTTGTATGTTTGACTAAGAGCAAATGTTTCCACGAAGGCCTCTTTGTAATAAAGCAAAGGTAAGTCAGCAAAAGGACGAGGCGAGGCAGTGATCATTTCAAAGAGCCCGAGCTCCGAACACAGATCACTTTCAGCGATTAGCTTTAGACCATGGAACGATGGGAAGCAAGAGAGCGGGCCATCCATCGTACCCCTAGATATTCATTGTTAGAGAAGCGGTGACGTGCATTTTGTAAGATGGATGTGGTGAAAGATCGAGAGAGCAGAGAGAGCGTCGTCTACTGATCGAGGGTCGTACGTTTAGACGACAGGGGCGGGGGAGATAGAATGCATGTATATGCTGTCTTCTGTCTTCAACTTGCTCTTGGAGACAGGGGCGGTCGCTTTGAGCTCTGGTATATTGCGAGATTGGTGATGGACCCGATTTGGTCTGCTGCATGTGAGCACAGCATGCCTTCCAGAACGAGATTGCTGATATTCGCATTTGTGATGAACAATAACACACGGCATGGGAGAAGAGTCTAGTTAATCACCCATGTACTTTAAAACAGTATCGCTTTGAGGTCAGGCTTCTCGTCACCGGCAATGCAGATTCGTGGCTTGGTTGGGGCACAGTGGGAACGGAGCACGGTGTGACGTGGTGAGCAATGTCAGTCATTTCCATCTGTTCCTACTTTGCGGTCTTGGGGGACAATCATCTCGGCCGTGCTCTGCCTCTGCCTTCTTCTATGCGCTGAAGCCCATTAGCTTTGTTCGACCAAGCGTCTAGGAGCGATGCTTACACTTGCATGCCTCTAGTTTCCGACACTATTACCACTGCCCTTCGGTCGATCTAGGCAGCAACGGTATTCTCATTACCCTCATCATCTTCCATCACGACTTCCGCCTCAGGATCGTCAGCCCATTCCTTGGGCTTATCCACAACGAAGAACCTCCAAGTCCCGGCCCAGTGCTCCGGATATTCGATCTTTAGCCTGAAATCTTCAGTACCATCTGCGTAAATCTTTTTGGACTGCTTGACCCGCTTGCGAAGCTCCGCCATGTCTTCCGCCACCTCTTCCTTCATCTCGAAAAGGACAGTGTATTCTCCATCTTCCCACTTCCATAACGGCTTGGTCGGGCCAGGTAGGTCTTTGTCTTCAGCTACGATTCGGCTTAACTCGTATAGCCAGAGGTACGCCCACGCCTCAGCCGCCGTCATATCGCCGACTTTCTTCATGATCGGCTCCCATTTTTTGATGAGACGATCGCTTCTCTCTCTCTCTCGCCACTGACTGTCGAAGGTGTAAAAGGAGTTCACCTGATTGCCAGGAAAGCCAAATCGGCCAAAGTCAGATTCGAAAATGGCGTTGAAGATCGCCGCTCGACCACGACCACGCATGGTTTCGAAATTCTCGTGCAAGATGCGATTGAGGAGACGCATTGCTGGATTTGACTCCCAGTCGATATTTGGATCGCCTTTACGGGCGGGCATTTGATGGTGTCTCTTGATCGATGTCGTGGTTCGGTGTCTGCAGAATAAATTTGGCGATACGCACCTCGCTACTTATGTGCATGCCTACGCCGTGCGTCATGCGATTGGCCAAGGTTTGCTCAAACATGTTTTTGAGTGAGAACGATCGAGCTGAGTGACAAAGTTGTCTGTCATTCCAAAGTCAGCTATGAGCAAATTCATCACGGAGAGACGGTGAGTTGCAAAGCTCTTCATGATACTTGTGGGTATGTGTGGTTGGAAGAACTGCTACAATCACTGCGTTTTAATAAAACTCAATCCTTGAAGTCCAGCATGTTGCACCACTGCTCAAGCCTCCCTCGAAATGGAAGTGCGCCTCGCCGAAAACGTTACTAAGGGTGTTGGGTATCTCTGCTCGCAAACATATCAAACAGAACAATCATCAGCTGCTGCGTTCGATGCGTCAGCCGCTAGTCCTCGGTGAGGTCCACGACCTCAACGCCGGAGTCCGTGGACTGACGACTGCGCTTCCGGGCAGGAACATCGGCGGTAATTAATACGGCTTCGTCATCAGATTCATCGTCGACACCGGCCTCAAGCGTCTCGCAGCGTGCACGCTTTTTGCTCTTCGCGCCCTCCTTCTTGATGTGGACTCGCTGATCCTCCAGGCGTTGTCGCATCCTCCGTACAAGTTCTCTAGACTCTTCGTGTGTCAAGCTGTCTGGGTCACGCTCCTCGAGTGGGACAGGGGAAGGGCTTCGAGGAATGATGCCTCCAATCTGAAGGTCTCCTGTGACGATGTTAGAAGCATCAGGCAATTTAAGAACATCTTGACCCACTTCGCGACCGATATTTGAATATGAACGTGGCGAATGGTAAGGGACCATAGGGGTAATCGACATCTACATAATTGTATCTGACGTCGGTCTTCTCTGCCGGTCCGAGACTGCATACTATTAGTAACCGCTTTTGATCGTGTGCGAGATACCTCACGTTGCCTGGTTTGAAATAGCACGGCCTTTCAAGCACTTTTCAGGAATACTTGTGGGCCCCAGTCCGGGGGCATGTGCCTGTGCGGCCCTTGAGGGGCTTTGGCCAGTGATCCGAGCCCAGTAACAGCGCACCTCGATCTCGCCAAGATTGCGATAATCCGCCAGCATGGAGACACCAACTGGGCCATCATTTGATCCGAAATCAGCGCCGCCACCATCAGACTACGATCTCATTTCTACTTACCGGTCTGTAGACGTGCGAAACCAAATTTCCTCTCGATGCTTCCCGTCGTGGTTTTTTGCCTGAAGCCTCGCACTTCCTCCCATTTTGGCGCATGCTTGTTGCCGGTGTCGATAATTCGACCGCATATGGGCTTGCCGTCGATACGAACGGACACTTGCACGCAGTCCTGTGGCGTCTTCGCCATTTGTCGTTTCGTCTTGGCCATCACGGAGAAGTATTCACCTTCTTCAGCCTGGACATGTGTTGTCTTGCGATCTCTGGCGGCGGGTTCGTCTTCATCATCGTACTCTCCCAGGTGCGTTTCCCGTACGAGGACGTGGGCCTGCAATTGTGGAAGGCTATCAAGGAACATGATGGGCACCGCCACGAAGGTCCACGAGCGATTTTGCCCTGCGTTTGGTGAAGTCGAACGTGCGTTCGCAGCGCTGCAAAAGAGGAGGAGGAGGAAAGGATCCGTAACTTATTAGGCAGGCAGAACTGATCACGCGATCCCTGCTGTTGATTCGCGCTAAACACGCGCTAGTGCGCAGGGCATGTGAGGGCATCGGCGCAACATCTGGGCAAGCATGACACTTTGTATATTTCAGTTCACATATCTATCCGGATTGTTGCATGTGAGTGCTGTCAGAGACCAACATGCGTTTCGCAAAGCTGTGTGAAGAGCAATGTGCAGCTGTTACATCCTTCTGCATACGCTCTGTCTTGCTGCACTGTCCGTCTTGCTGCTGTACAACTCTACACTGACGTTGATCTCCTTCGATCTGCATCTCTCAATTCAAGAATGCTTGAACCAATTCCAGAGATTTCTCCCACAGAAGTCCCGCTTTCTCTTCATCATACGCATGCGGAGCGTAGCCAGGTGTGTATTCTTGGAAGTCGGCCGGCGCTGGTCCAGAAGTTCGACACTCCTCGAGGTACTGCCCGCCAGAACCTTCCAAAGCCTCTGCAGTGGCTGCCCACACAGTCGTTGCCGCACCTTGCTCTGGATTCTTGAGGTGCTTCGGCACCATCGGATCCTTCGCCCACCCGTCGAGCACGGATTGATCCACAAATTTTGTGAGAGCAGTGCCAACCACGCCAGGGTGGACGGCGTACGCTTGAACGCCTTCTTTGCCGAATCTTCGCTCGAGCTCCGTAGCAGTGTATAGGTTTGCTGTCTTGCTCTGGCCATAGGCGACCCATGGGTTATACTCGCCCGCAAATGGAAGTTGACGCCTCCGTGCCGATGAGAGGAAGAAGAGAGAATAACGACTCTCGATCCAGAACCCGGTGTCGCTGAGGCTTTGAGCGTTGGAAGCAAAAGTTGGATGAGCAAAAAGTGAGCGAGGTGGTTGGTGCCGAATTGGGTTTCGAAGCCGTCTATGGTGCGCCCTTCTGGTGTTGCCATGACTCCGGCGTTGGCAATCAGGATGTTGAGTTTCTTAGACTGAGCAAGGAAGGTATCTGCGGCTTTTCGTACGCTTGCCAGGGAGTTGAGGTCCAGCTCCAGCAGGTGAACTCGATCGGAGTCTACGAGACTACCAAGTGCAGTTTTCGCCTTGCCGAGATCGCGAGCTGTAAGGTACAAAGTTGCGCCAGTCTCGTGAAGTGCTTTGGCAGTTTCGATTCCGATGCCAGAAGAATACCCCGTGATCAAGATGGTCTTATTGGTCCACTTGTCTTGAAGCCCTTCATCCTTGATGATTTGAAGTGCTGTTGGGCGTGCATCGCCCGGACCTTGAGGAATCTTGTGAGCGTCTTCGTATCGGGAAGTCATTTTCGCTGGCTATCAGTTCGTCAGTGCTTGATGGGCTTGTGAGAATTTGTTGGAGAGATGGGAATCTATGATGCAAATTCTGACTGGAGCGTTATGCAACTTTTACTCTGTATCTCCAACGGCTAATCATGTTCAAATCCTCGGCATAGAATTCTCAATGACGCCGTCGGCACACTTCCAACTTCCCTTGCCCAGTCTCTGGGTGGACTGACATGGTAAGCAAGCCGGAGTTTGTAAGTTGACTAGCCATTTTAGGCAATTTTGTCAGCCCTCACCATCTCAGAAGACTCGATGGTCCAGATTTTCCAAACCAACTTGAAGTAAGCACATGGACATTCGGACTTTTGTAGCTTGGCATCAACACCCTTACTCTTTCTCTCCTTCGGTCGGCAAGTGAACAGATACATTCCTAGGTAAGCACATGGACGCTCGGACATATGTAGCTTGGCATCAACACACCCTTGGTCTTACCATTCTTCGTCGGGAAGATGACACGGCAGGCAGTTCAACCTAGCTCACGATCAGTAATCAGTCTTTATTTGGGTGATGCTTTGTAGTTTGAAACGATTCCCTCTTAGGACGGATAATTCGGAACGGTTGTTCCTAGTTCACTGTACCTTGGCAAATCTGACACACGTCTCCTCCTGTACACTATGAGCACATCTGCATATATAGGCGCTGGACGCTCCATATGACTGCATGGCGCGAGCTGTGCTGGAAGGAAACTTTGAAGTAGCTGTTCTATCGACGAGAACAACAAATGATGAGAGAGGGGCCCGCGAAACGGGGGAATAGGGTAAGATCGCAATGGTGCTAAGGCAGCGATTCAGTCACTCAATTAGGTTTTCACACCATAGGCCTCGAGAGTGGGGTTGAGATCTGGAGCTTTGTGGCCCAAGAACTTGTCGAGAACTCCCTGAAAATCATCGGTCGCACCGCCGACCTGGAGGACCTGCTCTCGCCAGCGCGCACCAGCCTCAGGATTGATAGGGTTCGCCTTGAAGGCTGTGTAGTATCTGCAACTAGGTCAGTAAAACATCCCCCGGTGTTCGGTCTTTTTGTGTACTAACGCATCGATGGCATAGACTCTTGACCAGAGATAGCCATAATACTTGGCCGAATAGCCACCCATGATGTGATCGAAGGTGGCTTCAGGGTGTCCTCCAATAACATCAAGACCTTCGTATTTGACAACGTCGGTGAATTGCTCAATCCATATCTGAGTGGTGTTGATATGCTTTGCCTCTTCTTGAGATTTTGGGGTGTGGTAGATCTGATCGATCTTGCCATAGACGACCTGTACAAGTTGTCCCTGAGCAGAGAAAGCCACTCTGTTCTTGACTATGTCGCTGATGGCCGCGTCTGGCAGAGTCTCGGGAGGCAGATCGGTGTTGTTCTTCTTCCATGCCTCTGCATACTTTGGGTCGATGCGGGTGTAGTGTTGACTCAAACGCTTGAGCACAGCCGGTGCATACGCGAACTCTTCCATCATTTGAGAGGGCATCTCCAGCCAATCCACGGGACAACCGTCGGGTCCGTGAAACCTGGAGAAGCGCGTCTTTGATAAAATCTGGTGCATGCCGTGGCCAGCCTCGTGCATCAAGGTGGAAACTTCACCTCGAGACATAAGCGAAGGGCGTGTTGAGTTCGCATCGGCCTTTCGAAAATTGGTGAAAAGTCCACAGGTCCTAGCGGCACATCAGGCGAAGTCGAGTCTCGTCGAAGGCTGACGGATAAACTTACGGATAGTGTCTCTTGCCCGAACTATCGGTGAAGCCTGGCTCCATAGGTTGCATAAAGGCGCCTGTGACATATTTAGCAACGCATTCGCCAGCACTGCCAAGTAGTTTTCGCCATACCTTCATCCTTCCCCTCTCGAAAGTAAATGTCCAAGTAAATGTACCCCAGAAACTCTTCAGAGGAGGTGGTATCCCACAAAGCATAAAGCTCGACGTCTGGATGCCATGCCAGATCGGCGCCTTTGCCACTTGGAGACAGCTCATCGAGGTCCTTTCCTTCAATTTTGACACACTTGAACCCAAATAGCTCAGAGTAGAGCTCTAGGATCCGATGGGCAGTTTGCGCTGCGGGGAAGTACTCCTTGATCTTATCGAGGTCCAATGTTGACGCTTCCTCGATCACAAGCCTGGAATAGAAACTGTCCTCCCAGGCCCAGAGATGAGACGGGTCTGCACCCATTTTGCTTTTCATTTGTTTCATGCTGTCAATCTCCTTGGGCAATTTAGGAGTCATAGCATCTTGCACCTTCTGTTGCAAATCTTGCACAGCTGCGGGAGTCTTGGCCATCATATCTAGAAGCGCCCATGTCGCGAAGTCAGATTGATTGGCGAGACGAGCTTGTTCATCTCTGAGCGCGAGCGTTTCTTCAAGTCTTCCGACATTGCTGGGAGCCACCTGGGCGAAAGCAATCATTATCGATTTCCTGGTCGTGTCATTGGTGCAGTAGCTCCTAATATCACCAGTTGACGGAGCTTTTATTGAAACTCCAAGTTTTCCTTCATTTGGTCCATCTCCTTTCGGCAGCGAGTCCAATATGTCCGGCTTGACGCCAGCAAGCTCCTCGCGGGTGAACCACAATGTAGTGTTGTCCTGCACGACTTCAGCTTGAAATTCATCCGCTATATCCTCGAGGCGCTTGGAAATCTCTAAGTATCGATCTCGTTTGGGCCCAGCCTCGATACCGAGGCCACTGCTGTCAAAGTCCTGGGTGACCTTCGACAGGTAAAGTCGAGATTCAGCATCAAGGTTGGTGTCATTCTGCTGTTTGTCGTAGACAGTCAGGAATAGCTTGTACAAATCTTCACGGGTGAGCGTCTTTCGTCCGACATCTGAGATCATGGTACTGACAGCTGCCCAGCAAGTTAGCACATCGGTGCCAAGTCTCGGGTCTAGGCGACCGCACCGTCTACTGCATCGCGCAAGCTATTGTCTGGATGCCAACCCGGAAATGCTGGAAAATAGGCAAACTTGAGTGCTACTTCGGCGTCGTGCTGTGCCCATCGCAAGAGAAGATTATCAAATGTGGCATTCTCCACGCTGATCGACTTTACCAGGTCATCGACCCATGCTTTATCCGATTGGACAAAATCTTCAACAGTCTTGTTGATGCTTTCCACAGTCTCATTGAAAACATGCGGAGCTTGGGGAGGTCTCTTGGCGCCAGAACTGAGCGTGTTGCTTTGCCGTTTATCCAAGCGTGGGGAGACGACGGCGGCCTCGCATCCTGTGTGCCTTCTCGCAGGATACAATCAGCTCAGGCCTCAGGCATGGAAACCTCTCGAATAATGAACCCTCAACATCGGAAGCTTCAATATTCCGTTGGTTCGGCTGTTCACCCAGGTTGAGAGGAACGACTCGTGACTTACAAGGACCAAGTTGCTAGCAAGCAGCTCAGAAGCCATTTGAAAGTCATGCTTGCAATTGGGCAGATAGCGAGATCTGCTCGGAGTGATGAATGAATTGTATTGACGCTGCCTCTGATCTTTCTGGTATTTGTGAAAAAGACAAACCGTGCTGCCCGATGTGCTACCATGGCGGCGGGGCGAGCTCACATTTGAAGGTTGAGCTTCTTTCAAGGATGCCTTGCATTGCGCGTGAGTTGCAAAGTGAAGCACAGACATGCCCTCCCAGTTTGGGTGTCGCAAGGGTTTTTAGAATTAGAGAACGTGATGTGATTTCCTTGATTGCTGACCATGACTTGCGAATCACTGCTCCTTCCATGACTTAGCACGCATCATCTGTGTCAATGTTGGACTCCGCCCCGGCGACCTACAGTAACGTGCAAGTCACATCTTCTCGTACACGAGCTGAGCCCCTCAGTCTTTCCAAACGATCTTTTCTATTGCACACACGTATGCAAAGATTGTCAACGACTTGAATCACTCCGGGCATATGAAGCGGACCAGACTTATCAGGATATCCCAAGTGTACTGCATTAATGTCAGGTCGTCGTGTGAAACGACAATGCGGCCGCCATAGCAAATCCCTGTCCCAGCAAGCTGAAGGAACCCGACGAACCCTGTCCCCACGATCTGGCGAGCGGCCGCCAAGGGTAGATCTGCTAGTGCTCTACTCGTTCAGTAGTTTTTCCGTGCTATGCTTATTCTTGATACCTAAAGTTCAAGACTAGTCGCAGCAGGAAATGAAAATAGGACAAGATAATATAAAGTCGGGGAGTGCCGAAGTGCCCTCGAGAATGGATCGTGTTTGACATGATTGGTCGTCAACGAACATCGGTCGACGGCAGCACACTTCCAAGCTCGTGACACGCACTAAGAGCACACTATAGTAGGCATTAGAGATTTACAGTCTTGGCATGTTTCTGTGCCAGACAGTACACTGCGTCCATTGGCATTGACCCGGCGGTAAAATCCCGACGAGGCTTCGAGACAGATCGTAAAGCAGGCCACTGAAGAGCTTCATAGCTCGAAAGCATATCATACAATTTCCGTGATGATGAGCCCGCTCTGCCCATTGCATGTCACAGTGCTGAAGGTCACAGGCTTCTACGATTGAGGAAAGGGAGCCTGAAATTCAACTGCGCCATTCGCAAAGCAACTATCAATTACGATAGCTATGTCTCCCTATCACGACAACAACAGGTCTGCCAGCTTTCGCAAACCCACGTTTTGCTTCTTCCTCTAGACACCGGACTGGGTGGTGAGCCATCCATCAACGTAATCCAAGGTGATCCACGCGATCGAAGGACGACCATTCTGTCCGAAACCCTTTCCAGTGTTAGGACTCGCAGCAAAGTGGTAGACCTTGATTGAGTGGTCTTGACCATCTTTCTTTGTAACATGGGCAGAGATAGCCGTTCCCTTTTCGACCTTGATCCCCTTTTGATCAAGCGCCCCCTTGTACCAATTGCCATCCTCGGAGTCGACCTTGGCAGAGTTATCCACGGGCTTGAAGGTGGTCGGATCAAGGTCCATGCATAGTTCTGACAGGACTTGATTCTCATCTGCGTAGTAGACTCTGATCTGTTCCCTTTGTTTAGTCAATGACAGGTCACTTGTTGTCAGAATGCATACCTGATAGTACTTCTTTGAGCCACCACTGATCAAAGTGACTACCGCAAGATCACCACTTGCAGTCTTGATAATCTTGCCAGTGTCCAAAAGAACCTCTGCCTCTGAGTATGGGACGCGGTTGTACAGATAGTGTTTCTTCTCGTCGACATTCGAAGGCGGATCCTTGTAGTACTTCTCCGCATTCTTTGTCTTTTGCAGCCAGCCGTGAATGGTCTTCTCTTCGTCGACATAGAGGACCAGGGACTTCCCTCCTGGACCTTGGACCGAAGTGAACGCGGCGGGCGGAGTGATGGAAGACATATTGCTGAGAGGGTGCTCCTATCGTTGAAGAGACGACACGTTGTTCTTTTTCAGGGGCGGTATTTGGTAAGATGTGGGATGAACGATGCTGGATGATGGTCCTCAGCTCGAGGAAACGCGGGTCATTTATATGTCTTTGCAAACTTTGCAGCATAGAGATCGCCTCGCACGACGCCTGCTTCCAGGCTGTGGATGCAATTGTCCTCTTCACAAGCCGCCTTCGCGCTCACCGAGCCAATCGAGGGACACAACGAGTGTGAATTGGGCCTGGCTGGAGAAGACACTGCCTGGCATGCATTAGTTCCAGCACAAATACGGTTGCTGCAAGTGAGTGTCTTTCTGAAGTCTCGTGTTCATCCGCCGCCTGTGGCTTCCGCATGTTTCGTGCTGCGACGGCTACCTGCAGTAGCGTAGCCTGCCCACGTGTTGCCACGAGACTCTTGCGCGATATTGCGCGGCTCCTGTAGTGCCGTGGGGGACGACTTCGAGCACGACTGTGTTCAAAAGGATGGGCTGTGATCCAAGTTGGTGATGCTCCGATCAGCGGCCGAAATCAGATTTATGCGGAGTGTCACGGGCAAGGACCGTGTTGCTCATGTCAGGTACAGTTGAATCGGGTATGGAAAACACTACATTCTGCGTCGCAAAGAGCTGGAGACCCGAACCAGCAGAACGATCGTGTGGTCGAGCCAAAATGAGCTGCGCATGTGCGTCAGGCATGGCGCATTGATCGCTGCGCGTCTTCGGTGCAGTGTTAGAATGATCCAATCGCCAGTAGCATTCATCGCGCCGCACATGTGTTCTCTTGTCCCAGGCTATGCCTCGCGTGCTGTGGAACAGGCATCTGGAACACTAGAACTTTTGGTGCGAAAGCCTCGAGTGGCAGACAGACGAGGCTACGGGGTGCCCGTTGGCTTGGACTAATGCGAGAGCTTGGGCGGGACAGCAACCAGTCTGGTGCAGCAGAATCATCGCGCGCTCAACAATCCCGCAACAGCGTAGTCATGGCCCCGAAACAGCGCGTTGCCTGCTTTCGCGACGCCAATCGTTGATTACCGCGAGCATGACACCAGTGGTCAGTATCGTTGGACTCTGTTGGGCACGGCGCATCTGAGAGCTGAGAGGTGTCCTCTAACTTGGAGTAACTGAGCTTGCTGAAATGAGATTGAGACAGCACGGAAGAGGGAAGTCCATGGCGGGAGGACCGAGCTTCATAGTGGTGACACAGAGGCGCCATCACCGAAATGGGGAGAGGGGCCGGGCCCAGAGCTCAGCGTGCTTCACTGTCTGGCTGAGCACGTGTTCGTATGCAGGTGTCAAGTTCGCAGGAGGAGGTGTTTCGCGAGCTGTCGTCCACTTGCGCGGCTTCTCCCGACGCGGCATCCGCAGCCGACGCTCCTCCCGTGCGCTCCCGTGGTTCATTCTCTCACACTTCACACCACACTTCCTCTTGCACCACACTTCGTTCTGTCGATGAAGTCCAATGTCCAGGACTTCATATCTCGTCGACGCGTCAATCCCAACTTGTGCGGTGCATCGCCTATCGTCTGCTCGCCAACATGCTTTCGCGCGACTGCGCTCGCGCTGCCCGACCTGGCCATTTACAAGCAATCTGTAGCGACGTGGCTGGGCCGAGATTCACCAGATTCGCCGTATTAGGCTGCGCTAGTCGCATTCAGTTGTCGCAACGAAGGACGAAGAAGATCGCAACTCCTCCCTGGCGCCAGCGCTGACGACCAGCGGAACGCCTCATGGCCACTTCCCCGCTGTTACCGGGCGATTCCCACGGGCGCTGGCGGTGTGCTACGCGCCACCATGAGCACCTGCATATCCCAATGGCCCAAGCTCCATCTTTGACCTCATAATTTTGCGGTGCATACGCAGGTGCTCGTCGTGGGAAGGCCAGCACACTGTGCCAGCACGCGCTTTGAATCTTGGAGGATGTGCATTGTCTCACAACATCCTGGGGACCTTTCACCACATACTTAATCCGAGCCCGTGCCCACGCAGAGCTCGCGGCGGGCACTCCGGAGCTGATCACCTCGCCATGGACGCCCCCATGGCTGGCGGCTGGACAAATGCGGGCTCTGTCGCCGACAAATCAATGCTCTGGAGCATTGAAGACCCGAGGTGGCAGCAGCAATGCACGACGCGTCGCGTGAACTCAAAAAAGTTTCAGCGACTGTTTTCTGCGGGCCAACTTTTCCTTAAGAGTCGGACAGTGCCCGCGTGGATGTAGGTCTGCCGCTCACTTCGTTTCTCTCCGTCTGAAAGCCCCACCGCGAATCACATCTGCGACATGAAGTACATTTGCTGCGCCTTTGCTGCTTTGGCAGCCAGCGGAGCTTACGCGCAAAGCGCTGTTCGTACGCAGCTTTCCCACCATTCAAGTGGCACACTCACTGAGAATCGCAGCCGTTGGCAGCTCGCCAGTGCCTCAAGGAAACACCGTCACAGTCTCGGTCCCTGCGAATTCGCCGGCTCCAAGTCCCAATCCAAGACTTCCACCATTGCTAGGCCGTGCTGTCATTCCTCAATGTCCAGCAGACGTCGTAGGTTGTGGTCAAAATGTCACCGAGACGATCAGCGACCATCCGACAACCTCATACGTAACCACCGAAGTGACACACGTTGTTCCCCACGTACGTATCATCGGAATTTCTCTATTGAGTCTTTTCTGACAGATTCCAGACCGTCACTGAGACCAATGTGATCGTGAGTGTCAGCATCACGACAAAATACAACACGACAGAGGGTGTCTGCTCTACTCGTATCCACGTTCCGCACCCGATTCCAAAAATCATCACAGTCACGCAGAATGTTACTTCGACGCAATGGTGGCTGGAGAAGGAGACCACCGTAAGGACAGATGTAATTACAGTGAATGCCACAAGCACAGATGCATGCATCATCCCTGAGAAAACTCCAATTGGCAGCCCTCTCAGCAGTAGTTCTAGAACTACTGCAACAATCGCCTCCGAGCCCTCATCAACACCAGACGAGGAGAACGAGGATGAAGACGAGGATGACAACACCCGATTCAACCAAGAAATCTGAGCGCTGGATATCAAGCCACCGGTACTAATTGCGGAGTAACAGCGAGTACGAGCGCATGGGCGATCCCGTTTCTTGAACAAGTCATGGCAAGTGCGAAGTGACATAGTTTTTGTATTTGTGGCAGAGAGCAAATGATATCCAACAGTTGATTTCTTGCAGTTGACTATCACCCTCCATTGCCTCCTTAGAGTACTTAAGCGGCTTACTTTCGATATTGCCTCGGCACCACTGACCACCATTGCCTACAACGGTCCGCCTCCAGCATGTTCTGATATGGCAAATCGCACAAGGGCCCACAGAACACTCCAACTACGATCGGACAATTCAAGTGCAAGTTTTCCCGCAGTGTTTCTTTTGGTCTGGGACAATAGCCTGGAAGTCCCTCTCTCCTGGGAACGGACCAAGTAAGCAGGCAGGACCTCACACAACCTCACAGGGAGGACGAGTGTCGACTGCCAGCAGTAGGCAATTACACAGCACGCTTCAATTCATCTCAAGCTCGGCTGGGAGTTGCGGGCCAAGAAATTCCAGCCCACATCGATCCTCGTTCGTGAAGCTCAACTGGGGCATGGTCACACTCAGCTAGCTCAAGAGCATTGATTTTGCTGGAGAAATGGTACGCAAGAGCTTGGAGAAATGCAGTTAAAGTTCTGAGCAAAACGTTGAACCGACTGTGGAAACTCTGGATACTTAGTGGTATTTGGTCGTATTCTGAGTCAAGGAAAGACGCGACCGCTTCTCGGGATTGCTTTCGAATCTATCCGCTGTGCTTTGAGGGTAGGAGACTTGGTCGAACATTCGCGTCCCCACGATGATTCCTGTTTGGCCTGGACGGCATACTCTTGCGTAATCCCAAGCCACAGTTGCGCGTGTTGAATCCCATCTGCGTTTCGCAAAGCACGCTGCCTTATTTCATCTTTCTTGATAATCGTCGACTCGTATCGACGGGAACCATCTCCTGCCCAGCAAAGCATGTGCTGATCAAAAACCCAGCTACCAGATCCATCATCCCATTTCAAAACCGCTCAAGTGGGCCATACATAACTTGTCTTACCAGGCCACTGTCCCTCACCCATTGCAGGGGCACTAACGCATCAACTTAGCATAGCCCACATACCAGCTCCTCTCGAAGGAGAAAAGAAAAATACATACACAAGTGTACCTCCAACCGTTGCACTCGTACCAGGTGTCGCAATCGCATTGTACACGCGGCTTCTGCGATGTTAGTTTTACATCCTGAATAAGTTTTGTGTCATGCGGAGGTGTCAATTGGAAAATGGGTGGAGCTTACACCGCCACAACTGTAATAACAAGTATTCCCCTGTCTTTTGAAAATTTCGCCCTCGGGTTGTCTGGGGGTCACCGGGTCGGCGGCGGCGCCTAGAGTCAGTGCGAGGAGGGCGGCTGCGAAGGAGAAAGGTTTCATAATGAAGAAATGAAGTGGTTGGTGACGGTAAACAAGAGAGGGGATGTAGGGTAAGAGGAAGATGCTGGCTTGATGTTGTGGGAGCGATGCCACTCGCCTTATATAAAAGTACTCCTCTGTTGAGATTGCTTGATCCCAATGCTAGCAATCTGTCGGGCGGAAGAAGGGCGGGTTTCGCGATCTACGAGGTTCGCTTACTGTAATGTGTGTGTTCTATGAGACTACGTACTTGATCTGCGCTAGCATGGTATTCGGAATAAGTGGGCGATTCCTAGGGACAATACGAGTTGAGTTCCATACTGCAGTTCTCTATTCTTCGAAGCCGATCGTACTTCACATCAGCCATTAGATGGAAGAGTCCAGATGCTGAGACTCGTGCTGGCGTTGTTCAGAAGCTCATCAATAAGAAAGAAAATTAGGCACGGAAGCCAATCATGCCTGTAGAGAATGCCTGTCTCCCTGGTCTGCGGAAACGTGAAGCTGCCGGGGTGGGTAAATAGCCCTAAGCCCTAAGCCCCACAGCAACTTCTATACAGTGAAAAAGGAGGACCTGCGCCGCAGCAACCAGAGAGGGGGAATCCTCGTCTCGTAAAATTTTGGAGCTGGGCGGTGGCATGCTCATCAACGAAATCCGAGAGGCAAGTCTGTAATAGACGCGAGGGGAACGGTCTACAGTATCGCCTCGACGAAGACCGTGTAAATCCTCGAACTCTTCCTTCCTGCAAACGCCGGGAAGGCTTGAAAATTGGCAGTAGACACGACAAAGTGAAAAGAAAAGATTGGATCCAAATGATTGGATCCCCTTCGGAAGATTTCAAACAATAAATTCCCGACACCTTAGATCAACACGTGGTGCGCAAGTCGATCGAACCCGACTGCTGCCGGCCTCACGTTCTTATTAGATCCCAACAGCCCTCGAATAGACTACACTACAATCGGGCACATCGGTACATGAGAGTTCGAGTGATGAAATCCCAGATCTTGAACAAAAAGTTCCAAAACTGCATTCCGCTCCAGGAAAGATGTTACATCCGTGAAATCGAGGTCGGCACCCGGAAAGTGCTTATAGCCGATCTGTAGACTACAAGTCTTAGGACCGCAGGGATCGCATATCTCAGGCATTGAACAACATCCGACATTTGAGCGACATGGCATACCAAAAATCGCATGCACATCAACACATACGGAAAGAGAAGAGTTCGAACCGCGGAGCCTTTGGAGAACGAGATGGCAAGCACACAGACCAGAAATCATGGCAGGTTCCGTTGGACGCGCTTCCGAAAGAAACAATTTCAGTATCGACTTTCTCCTTTGCAGGATAGCTTCCGCAATATCATCGCCAAGTCGCATCTCCCTCGACTCTCTATCGCAGTCGCCACGACCAATCTCATAATCCTCCGATCGAAACACAAAGCCCACAACTCCATCCCTCATCTCAACACACACCTCCACGCCCCTTCACCCCACATCCCGACTCACTACTCAGCCTCACCACATCCTCGCGCACACCCCCTTCAAAGCGTCAAATCCACATACGCCACCGAAGCAGCTCCATCACCCCCATCGACTCCTCCAGCAGAAGTTTCCTGTAGCGAAATTTCTCCCGTCTGACTCTCACATGCTCTCACCACACTGTCCGCTCTCTCATTCCGAGCTTCACATCCGTCTTGAAAGACTTCAGCAGTCGCAACCTCGACCATCGAATTCTGAAGATGCTGCGATCCCTCTCCCCCAGAAACATTCAGAATTCCAACGTCTGCGTGACCAGGAGTTGAAATCTCCTGCGAAGCACCTCCCAGAAGAGCCTTCACACTCCCCTCGCTAGACGCCATCTCGCATGGCTTCTCGACCACTTGGACAGCAGTCGAAAGATCTGCCATCTCCACAGCCGAGTCCAGAACAGAAGACTCCTGAAGCACAACAGAACCCATCCCTCCTCCTCCTCCCCTCTCCTCCTCGTCCTCCACAACCTCCAGCTTAACCGCCCCAGCACGCGCAAGCGCACCATCCACATTCGCCGATTTCGTCAACGGCATGCGTTCTCCCCCCAGAACATTCCCCGGCCGCACAGCACTCCCGACCGTAAGATCCTGCTGCCTCATGATGGTCCCCAAAGCATCTCTCGCGAAATCGAGTCGCAGGTCGGAGATTTTGGCATCGCGCTCTGCGTGCAGTGCGCGCACGTCGTCGGAGTACTTTTGGTTGAGCTCGCGGAAGGCGGCGTTGTATTCGTTCAGGAAGAAGAGTTTGAGCTGTGCGATGTCGGATGCGTGGTCTGTGTTGCGGGATTGTGTGGCGATGGAGGTGTTTTGTTCGATCGAGGCGACAAAGTTTTGCATGTAGGCTTGCAGGGCGGCATCGTGAGGTGCTATGGGTGTTGGGACTTTGCGGGCTGGGGTGGCTTTTGTGATGCGATTGGGGAAGGCCATGGTTGTGGGGTGCATGGAGAGTAGTTTGAGGGGTCAGTCAGATGTGTGGAATGGTGCAGGTTGTGTTCTGTTTCAAGTGCTTGTGGTATCGCTGATCAGCTGCCTAGCGTCGAGAGACATTGTAGCAAGTGAGGCGACAGCTGTGATACTATCTGAGGTCAATGCTTGTAGGCAGTCCCGGTTCTTGACTCACATTCTTCTTGCCTCTACCAGGCATAAGGTGGGCGACAAACTGCCAGCCTATTCATCAGCCAGAAAAATAGATGACAAGAGCTGCGATAACTCCAGCCTCTTCCTATAGGCGCACCCGAAGGTTTTTGTCTTGTCTACCGGCCCCCAGCTCTGCTTTGCTGAAATTCAAGTGAAGGCTTGCGTCAGCGTAAAAGTCCCGCTCACTCACACATCGTAACATAATTTCAGACGAGCAGTCATGCGTCCGCTCACTTTCAACACCTACCATTTTCTTTCGAATGTCTCTCGAGCATCTCAGTCTTTCATCACGAGTGGCGACCAGCCCTGCAAGAACAGACGGCCAAGCCTCAGAGCACGTGTGTTCTGGATACGCAGGAAACAATCTCAACATCATGCCAGAAGGGGCAGACGCGAAGGCTTCGTCACAAGCATTGGAGAGATGGCGTTCATGTCTAAGCCAGGAGCAGTCCGGAAATCCTCTCAACGTGATCAACCACGACTTCCCGGTCGACAACAACCATGTGGTTGCGACGATGGCCAGCGAATTTAGCGCTTTCGCCATGACTTTCAAGCTGAAGCGAGACAGGCGTTTGAAAGAAGTCAAGGAGCAATTCGGCTCGTGTGTTGACTGGCACTCCAAGCACCTGAGTTATGTTTTCCAAGGCCGCGTAGTTGACGATGATGCTACACCAGAGTCGGTACGGACAAGAGCCGGAAATGAGCTTGCATATCACATGCTGACCGGTCTCTAGCTTTCCATGCAGCCCCACGGCAACACGATCGAAGTCTCCGCTCAACACAAGTTCAACGGAGACTGCTCGGAAGGGCGTCGTCGAGAAATGGTCGATGCGGGAGTTGAGTTACTGTCTGTGACGAACACAGAAGACTGCATCGTGCTCAGCGTCCGAACTCTTGATGGGTATGGCAAAAAGTACCGCATTCGGCGGGACTGCGACCTTGGCAAAGTTATGCAAGATTTTGAGAAACTGGCGGGGGAGAGTGGTTTGCGCTTCAACTTCGATGGGGAGAGGATTATACGAGGGCAAACACCCAGCGTGGTAGGAACGTCCCCAATAGACTGTACCAGAGCCGGGACTGACTCGTCCACAGCTAGATATGCAAGATGGCGATGTCATCGACGTGCTTCGCGAGATGACTGGTGGCTGAACGAGGGCGCGTCGAGCCGGACTGGATGGACCAGAGTAAATGCTGCGTACTGCGTTGCGATCAGTTCCGCTGGGATGGAGCTGGGGCTCTCTCCGATGTAGGAAAGTGCATGATAACCCAGGGCCTCAGGCAAAGCCACAGATAGTAAATGACCCAAACGGGTCATTCTTGGGTGCGCAGGAATTTTGGTAGTGCAATTAGATGCCATATTGGACGCAACGGCACATGATCCACTTGGCATGGTCTCACCAGTTCTCCACAGCATCGATCTGCATAGTGGATGTGCAGGAGAAACGGTCCGGTGAGGAAGTTCGTTTCCGAATATGAACGTCTCCCAGGAAAAGAGCGAGGAGCACTCGCGCCAAGGATGGAGTGAGGTCCTGCTTATCGAGTTATGCTCGAGGCGAGATGCACGGCGCCAAGAGCATGATCCTGCGCGCCTCGTGTTGGATACCAGATGGGGTTGGATCGAGAGTCTGGAAGCTGGGAGGGATTCTTTGTCGGTTCGTGTCTCTGCTGTTCCGGTGCAGCCCGCATCCTCGGTTTGTGCTGAGGACTTCAATGCCGCCCATTCTCGTCGCATCAGCCTCAACAGCATGCATGGTGGCGGCGGTCACTGTGCGCGGGGAGAAGGCGGAGGACAGATGCTCTACCACATATGCCACCTGCGACGCGTCCGCGTTCAGAGGGCGCTTGCCCTATCGAGCGCGACGCTCACGCGGAACTCGGCAAGCGGACGCGCTAGGGACCGCATTGACAGTCCACAGGTCGGACAGTGTGAGATGATGATGACAGGGGCCAGCATCCCACGGACGGAGAGTTGAGCGTTGACGCTCTGCCCAAAGTCAATCCATCCTCGTGCGGGCTGTGCGCCGACTCCTTCTAGCACGTTGCACGCTCGCTGCTGACTGGCAGGACAGGACAGGACAGGACAGGACAGGATCCCGCCCCCCCCCAGTCCACTGCCATCCCCGCTGCTCACGAGCGTCCCATGCGTCCGCTAGGATGAGC
>ANSM01007656.1:0-16011 GCA_000347735.1 Cercospora canescens BHU | reverse complement strand
GTCTTGCTCGCGCGGGCTGCAGCCGCGGCGGCTTGGCGTACGGCGTGGAATTCGAATTGAGAAGAGGAGAAGCACGATCGTCGGTAGCCACGGAACAAGAGCAGCGGTCTCATTCGTCCCGTGTCGCGACCTTATCACCTCGGATCATGCCTGCTCTCGGCCGCAATGCGCAGGTCGTGTGTGTCAAGGCGCGTTGATATGGAAGAAGCTTGGTCTAGACAAGACGCGCTCCATGCGTCCCACAATCTGACCTGACTGACCCGTATGGCTGATCCTGGCGCCACTGCCCAGCCCGGACCAGGCCCGAAGGGGCAGGACCGTGAGCGCTCACTTCCTTCCACAGAGCTTCCCTCGCAGCCAGAAGCGACCCACGAGCACTCCGACTGGCCGGCTGCAGATATGGTTCGGATACACACGACCGATACTCAATGCGACCATGCGACGTGACCGTCCAGGGCCCTGGAGAGTGTGAGTTCACACCCTGCTTCATAAAGTGCCCTCGTCCCCACCGTTACTTGTGATCTTCGTTCCACATCATCAAGTGTCTGGGTGAAGAGACACCAGAATCACACACCATGGCGAACGTCAACGAGGCCATCGACCACACGGTCATGCCCATGGTACGTATGCACGGGCACGAGCTCCAACGCGCACCACCCAGCTGACAGACCGGCAGGGCAACATCAACCCGGATGTACCGCCTCTCACGGAGAAGCGCATCGTCTTCAACACCAACACGCATGGCCAAGCCGAGGAGCTCTCGTCGCCCTCGTCCGAAGTGGGCAACGAGAAGGACGCCGGCAAGGTGGGCCACACCTACGTCGGTGAGATGGAGGAGGTCGACTTTGAGAAACCGGGCCAGGAACTGCCCGAGGCAGACCCCTTCACGCCCTTCGACGACCTTCCGGATGAGCGACATTACATCGTCACCATCCGTGCCATCCTCGTCGGTGTCGTCTGCGGTGCCCTCGTGAACGCCTCCAACGTCTACCTGGGCTTGAAGACCGGTTGGACTTTCGGGGCTTCGCTGTTCGGTGCCATCATTGGTTTCGCCGTGCTCAAGTATGTGTCGTGACTCCAGAACGACATCGTGCACAGATGCTGACATTCGCAGGCCTCTTGGGCGCAAGTTGGGCGAAAACATCCCAATTCTCGGTGGTGAATTCGG
Organism: Cercospora canescens BHU; assembly: GCA_000347735.1. Classification (NCBI taxonomy): domain Eukaryota; kingdom Fungi; phylum Ascomycota; class Dothideomycetes; order Mycosphaerellales; family Mycosphaerellaceae; genus Cercospora; species Cercospora canescens. Next base: position 14,843 of record ANSM01007656.1, on the reverse strand, counting down.
CCCCCGCGAGAACAACATCGTCCAGACCGCTGCCACCGCCGCAGGTGGTTTGAGCAGTGTGTTCATCTCCGGTATCCCAGCCCTCTACCAGCTCGGGCTGCTAGACACGCCCAGGGAGGATTTCCCACGCCTGGTCACCCTCACTCTGGTCGGTGGCTACTTCGGTTTCCTCATGTCGACCCCGCTGCGCAAGTTCTTCATCATCTACGTGGCGCGAGAGTTGCGACTGATCTTCCCAACCCCGTCTGCCACCGCCATGACGATCCGAGCCATGCACATGGCTGCCACTGGTGAAGCCATCGCCAAAATGAAGATGCGGGCCCTTTCCATCGCATTCTCCGTCGCCATTGTGTTGCGCGTCGTGTCCCAGTACGCCATTGGCATCCTCTGGGACTGGCACATTTTCACCTGGTTCTTCATCTGGGGCAACTACAACAACGCCGCCATCAACGTGGAGAACTGGGGCTGGATGATTGAGTGGACCCCGGCTTTCATCGGAGCCGGTATGCTGGTCGGTCTGAACACCGCCATTTCCTTCTACGCAGGTTCCATCCTCGCCTGGGGTATCATCGGCCCTGCGCTTATTCACAACAACGCCGCGTTCGGCATCGCCCTCGGTGACCCAGGAACCAAGTGGGAGAACTACGTCTCTTTTGCTTCGTTGGGCACTGCAGCCTCCACCAAGGACACTCCTTCCCCACGTTTCTGGCTGCTCTGGCCTGGTGTATTGCTCATGATCGTCGTGTCTTTTGTCGAGCTCGGCTTGCAATACAAGGTCTTCTTCCACGTGTCCAAGGCAATCTATCGTGGAACGTGCTCCGGCCTCAACAGTGCGCGCATCGCCCTCGGTCGCGGCTCCAGCCCGGGTCTCGAACGCAGAGGAGGCCAGAAGCAAGATGACCTCGTCAAGGATTTTGCGGAGGACAATGAGCTGGTCAAGTGGTGGATGTGGCTTCCTGCCCTCATCGCTGTCATCATTCTCACTTGCGTGGTGATGGGTGTCCAGTTCGACATGCCGGTTGGCATGTCCCTGCTGTCGATCTTCCTGGCATTCTTCTTCTCCCTGTTGGCCGTCCAATGTGCTGGTGTCACGGATATCACTCCCTTGACTGCCGCGTCCAAGGCCTCTCAAATCGTTCTTGGTGGTGCCACGAAGGGCGAAGGCTGGGAAGTCGACCACGCTCAACGCCTCAATCTGCTCGGTGGTTCCCTGGCCTCGATTGGCGCTAACCAGGCATCCGATCTTGTCGGCGACTTCCGTGTCGGTTTCCTGCTGAAGACTTCGCCCAAGCAGCAGTGGGTCGCCCAAGGACTCGGTACGATTGTTGCCGTCTTTTTGGCCCCAGCCCTCTTCATGCTCTTCGCCAAGGCCTACCCATGTATTCTGGACATCAACGCCGAGACCTGTCCATTCAGTGCTCCGTCCGTCTCCGCCTGGAGGGCTGTTGCAGTCGCCATGACCGATCCAGAGTTCCCCGTGCCCACCAGCAGCGGCATCTTTGCCATCTGCTTCTCCATCTTCGGTGCCGCCATGATCATCATCCGTCACTACGCCTACCGTGGCACCTGGGAGAAGTACCGTGTCTACCACCCCAACATGATGTGCATCGGTCTCGCATTTGTGTAAGTGAATCCAGATTTCGTGCGGGTTCGAAGCATTCGCTAACGTTGTCCACAGCTTGCCTCAGACTTACTACGGTCTCGCCATGATCATCGGAGCGCTCCCGTGCTACTACTGGGCCAAGCGCAACCCACAGAGCTTCGACATCTACGGGTACGCGATCGCCGCCGGTCTCATCGCTGGCGAGGGTATCGGCGGTGTCATCAACGCCATTTTCCAAGTGGCGGGTATCGCTGGACCAGACCCATATGGCACCAACGTGGCATGCCCCATGGACGCCTGCTAGTCAGGTCGTTGTTGGGTGGGAGGCATTGCGGATTGAGCGCTTCTTGTAATTGAATCATATCAGATGACTGACGATACCATGACGAGGGAGAGGGTTTACAGATAACTCTCACTTATGGCATGTAGATAATACCCCATCTCTGCGATGCGAATGCTACAGCTTCAATCGTTCACACACCGTTCCCATAGTCTCTCTTCTGCTGCGGTTTCGCACCGATACCTCGTCGTCGCTCATGCTCGGTGCAAACGGGGGCGGAAGGAGTGCGTTTCATGTCGTCCCGGCGCGAAACAAGCAGTTGGGAAAAGATGGGGCGAAGGGGGAGACGTCCAGGCAGCGAGCGATACGAGGCCCAAGCCGACGACGTCCCAATAGACTCATAGCCCTGTTTACCCTTTGTCTGAAGGATGCGATTCCGAACACCGACAGCGGGTGAAGGCAGGCTTCCCGTCTCAACACGACTGAGTCAACTCCGCAGCAACGCGTGCCATGGGGCAGCCTAGAAGATGCCGATCATGGCAGAAAAGGATCGAATTCCGACATGTGCTGCAACGTTGTGGAAAGAACAGACATGGGGATTGACCGCCGCTTCACCGCGCAAGTGCTGCGCGTGCTATGGCAGACTTTGCGGTCAGCACGAGCGGGGCGTCGTTCAACGGATGGCGGTGATTCCGGCAGCAGCGGCAAGTGAATGAATGTTGGCTGCGCAGTCATCATGGATGGAGCAGTGGCATCCGTCACGCTTGTGTGGACCATGACCGACTGACGACTGCTGGGAGCGGAAATGGCGCGCAAGGACATGCCCGACTGCGAGAGCGATTTGACTTTACATACTTCGCTCCGCAGACCAGCAACAAGGGACGGGGATGCTGGCGACTCTCATCTCATCTTGCCACCGGAAGCGGAAGGCCCGTCGTCGAGGGTCGCACAATGCGGCATCGTCGCGTCACGAACGCCTTCCGCAGCGAGCCAGAGGGATGACGGGCGGCCAGCTGATGAGAACGTTCATGTCCCACGCGCTCCCGAAACTGGAACTCGCGCACATCGTTTGGGGGCGCGTCAGACCACACGAGCACCGACAAGCTCTCGGATGACTAAGATGGGATCTTGGCATCGCTTCATCCTCTCGCCTGCGCCATTCGCACTTTGACTTCGCTTTGCACAATACATATTGTACTGTACCCGACCACATCGGTGCAACACGAGGCACCAGTGACGCGGACGACGCGTGTGCCCAAAGCCAAAACATGCCCAAAAATGCTGTTGCTATGCGACGACCCCGATGAGCAAGCCGGCTCACGATCACAGCCCCAGACGCTTCTCAACCTCTTCCAGGCCCGAAAGTCTGCCAAAAATGGGACGCATAGCAGCCCGGGGGAACTGGTCAAGCTTACTGTCCAAGGTTTATATGCCCAGCACTGGCGGAGAAAACATTGCCAGATGCGTGCACTGGAGCTGTAATTTCCTCGCTTCTCCCAAGGAACAGGGCGGGAGGCTGGAATGCAACGCAGGACTTGGACAAGAACCCCCTGCTTGTGACCATCGACCTCACCTCGAGCACAGATCTGCAAGGTGCCATCTGTAGTCCGTCTTCAATGTTGGACTCGGTGGATGTGATGACGCCTGGCGGTGGCCGGCCATGCGCGTGCACCGCAAATCTCCAAAAACAACTAAACACGCGTCTCCGTTCGACTGAACGGACAAGTCGGCACATGAAAAAGCTTTCCACTGAGATAGGACCGTGCTACAGGCCTTGCTGACCAGCCCCCCGATGCGCTCGTGATGCCTGCGTGATGCTTCGTCCTCGCGGGAGAAAGAATGAATCTATTGATTGCCGTGAGCTTTTACCGCCTTGGAAAGCGGCGCCCCGGGTGAGCCCACTTTGGGATCAACATGGCAATATACTGAGCAAGCTGTCCCACTGTTGACCGCGTGTTGCTGGCATGCGGTGACAAGTAAGGCGAAGGGGTGGAAGCTGGGCCTTGCGCTCTGATTGGGAAAGCTTGTCGTATTCTTGAGAATAACACCCGGAAACAACCAGCGGATGCCGGCGGATATACTCGAGTGTTTCCGCGGTCTGGAAAGTGACAGTCTCCGATCTGCAGGTTTGCGAGCAGTGATTGCGGCCGCGGACTGGGCACAAAAAGTGCCCCGCTGAGTCTGTCTGCAGTCCATGCACCGAATGTGGCCAAAGCGAGATGACTTACATGGCCATGGGTGGTATGCTTCGATTAAGTCCAGGAGCTTGCTGGACAGGCAGACAGGGCAACATACGACGATGGCGTTCTGGTGAGAGGCTCTTCTCGAATATAAAAGACCGCTGGACTACTTATCTACCGTTCCTCATCTGCATCCTCACCGAATCACCTGTAGCAGAACCAGTCAGCTTCTCTACCAACTTCCTCTCTCGTCTTCCACCAGCCACCAGGATGCAGTTCAAGAACGTCATCGCTACCATTGCGGCCTTCGCCGTCGCTGGTGTCATCGCCAGCCCGGTCGTGAGTAGGCTCGTCCACGCGATGAAGTTCATTGTCACTAATGGGCCGTATCTAGGATATCGCCGCCCGTGCAGAGCAAGCTCCATCGAAGGCCGAGATCATGGAATCATCCAACAACTTCGCACGCGCACACGCTGCAGACAAGCTTACTCAAGCTGATGTCGATCTGGCTAAGCAGGCCAACCTCGCCTTCCAGGGCAGGAACGGCTGCTGGGACGGTTGCGATGCTACATGGGTTGTGGGGGGCTCTTGCAGCTTGGAACAATTGTACTACCTGAACTGCTACCGCCAATGGCCTGAGCTCATCGACGTCTGGGGCGGCTCCTTCAACAGCCAGAGTTGTGATGGTGTCCTCGTCCTCTTCGCCTGCAACAACAAGAACGGCAACAGCGGTATCCTCACCGGTATTCTGTAAACGGTTTGCCAGGAACCGGCCATCAATGGTCAGCACAACATGGGAGCTCGAGGACTTCCGGCAACGACGATGGGGAATAGAACTGATTCGGCTTTTCGCACGCATAATACCGATAATACTCTCAGCTACTGTTGATTAATGGCGTGTTACAGCGCACCTTGATAGCCCCGCAAATACAATGTGCCTCGTGGCGTGGGACCCGTTTTTGCATGGGCTTCATTCGCTTCCCTGCCACTGCCCCCCCCCCAAAAATGTGTGCATCGCTGAAACCGGGATGCGCCCGACACCCTGTCGTTTGGAATGATTGAACGTAGTCATCTAGCACCCGAGTTCTCGCCATACCGCGCAACATATCGAAGGCCGATCCGTCCCCCGAACGTGCCCTCTGAAACAAGACAGACAAAATGATTCTCCAACTCGAATGCGTCTTTTTTATGATCGACCAGTCACGCGACTGCGAGAAGTACCATGACCGCGCAAAAATATCTGCAAGCACTAGCAGCCTCAGCCTGCACTCGTAACATCGAATACGATCAATGCATTGCCATTCTCTCCGTCCCACCGTGACCAAAGAACTTGATAGCATTTCTCTACACATCGAACCCAGACTGACGACCTCGAATGACGAAAAGCGAGTGCTACGAGATGCTATTGAGCGGACACGGAGTTGCGAAGCCAAAGAAGAGGAAGAGACACATATGGAGTGCAATATCCATTTGACTCTTTCGGTATGTAGGTCGAAAGTAGCCAATGTCATCGTGCATTTCTCTCGCCATAACATCGCACCTCCCATGCGAGGAAATCTGAGCTCACGCTCTCACCAATCCATTCCCCCGCATCTGTGAACATCTTAGCAACATATACATCCCGGCGCCTTTATACGACATACTCGTCTCTATTGCTCTTTGCAGCATCCACATCTACAATCCCAAACGTTGCAAAGTCGTGACATGCACCAGACTTCAGAAGGCAGCTTCATGTCAACGGAGAATCGAGCCGGCTCTTCCATCCTTGATTCCCGTACGAGCGTCATGGATCTCGAGCAAAATCGCAAAGCGAAAAGACTAAAGCAACATCATCATGATACAGAACACACGTGAAAGAAAGCCAGGTACAGCTCTACATGTATGTTCGCTTTCGAGCAACAAGATGAAAAAGAGAAAAACAAAAGTTGATGTCCCTTCTTCTAGCACTGACTAATAGTATGTCCGCGGGCATCGCTGTCGTCGTCGTAGTCAAAAATGGGGGTATATCGAAGTCTCGACAGAAACGACCAAAAAAAATAGAGCAAAAAGAATTGAACCAGCCAGCGAGTAACAACAAGCGAAGCCGAAAAAAGAAAGGAAACAACCAAAACCGCGAAAGATACTGCTAGTATGCACACACGCGCAGAAAAGATGGCGTTCATCCCTCTTTCTTCACTGCCGCACTGCCCTTCGTGAAAGAGGCGGTAGGAGTCATCCCCCTACATCACAGAGCAGCTCGACACCGACGACTTGTCGCCCTTGACGTTCTTGACTTGCAATGCCACACGCGCGGCCTCGGTGAAGGCTTCATTAACGCCTCGATTTTTCATGGCGGAGCATTCTGTGGGCGTCTCGTCAGTGATTGTGTCGACGCGCGACAATTTCGCAGTGCACAGAATTCAAGATCTTGATCAAACCCACCTAGATATCTCAACGCCTTGATCTTCTCCGCAACCGCCAGGCCGGCCTTGTAATCAATTAATTCCTTCTTTCCTTCTCTTCCCGTTCCGCCGCCGGCCCCGTCGTCATCCTCGTCTTTCGCCTCTCTCAAATCGCACTTCAGCGCAACGAGCACCAGCCGCACCCCGGGGCAGTTCTCGGCAATTTCTCCCACCCATTTACTTTCTACGTTTTCCAGTGAATCGGGTGAGTCGACGCTGAAGCAGAGCATGATGGCGTGAGTGTCGTCGTACGAGAGCGATCGCAAGCGGTCGAATTCTTCTTGCCCGGCCGTGTCCCATAAGGAGAGTTCGACGTGGACGTTGTCGATGAAGATGTCGTGGACGTAGTTTTCGAAGACGGTAGGCTCGCTGGAAGAAGGTGGCGCGCGTGAGTACGTGCGGAGAGCTGCGAAAAGGGAGGAGCAATCTTACTATACTGTGGGAAAATATCCCCTCGTGAACACGTTAAGCAATGAAGTCTTCCCGCAAGCACCGTCGCCTCTGCACAAGAATCAGCGGATCTGTGGCGGGCCAGGAATGCGCGATGCGCGCGCGCCCCGTTGTTCCATTTCTGTCAAGAGGGATGGCTCTCCACGTACAGCAATACCAGCTTGCGCTGCACCGTCTTCGTCCCGCCGCACAATGGCATCGTGATGGCAAATGTGTCGGCTGCGCGCGAAGCGGAATTCACCCCCTCTCTCTTTCCTCTGTCACCGAGATGAATGGCTCTTCCTTGGTCGCTGGCGATAATTCCGTTCGTCGAACCGACTCCTCTGATCGCGCTAGGCTTGCGCTGGTTGCAATCTCGCAATGGCTTCCTTTCAGCTGCAGCTCAAGCCGCGAAACAGCCGTGGCGCTGGCCCCTGCTCGACGGCGGACACGCGGTGCGAAATGGGAGAACGGGAACTTGGATGATGTCCTCGCAAGGATACGTGTTGGTTGGTGGTGGTGGGGAGGATCGTGCTCGATGCAATGGATGGCGATGATGGCGTATGACGGCCGAAAGAAGCCGTGGTGCAATGCGCTGTACGACCCGGGGTGTTGGCTGGCTGGAGGTGTGACAGAAGCAGGATTTCTGGTCGGTCGACGATAATAAGGAAAGGGCACGTCGCAGTCACGTCCGTCTTGTACCTTCCACCACGCAATGAGCCGGCCGTGGGTGGGTGCGTTGGCGCGCCGAGGTCAATACTCCGAGACCGCCACACACCACCAGTCGTGTCTCTCTCTCTGCCGCGACGAACGACGATGGCGGAACACGACAGGCAATGGAAAGTCGGTGTCCAGTATACGGGAAAAGCAGAAGGAGACGTCGTCAGAAAGATCAGCCACGAGAGCAATGTCATGAGTAGGAATCGCGCCGGTTACAGTTTCAGCCGCCATAACGGCGCGGCATCTCACTCGCACCCTATAGACTTACTTCCCAGTGCTCAACCTTCCTCATCATCTGGGCCATCTTGTCCCGATGTCCCGAAGAACTCGCCATCTCATCACTTCCTCTGGCCCCGCGGGCCGTGAATCTGGATCCAAGATCCCATGGGGCTGAACCCACTCCAGCTTCTCTCATTGGTGGAGTCTACTGGACGTGAACCCATTGCGCCTGCAGGACAGCACAGGCGAAGCCGAAATGGGGACGAGCATGCGCGCCGCACTCAGCGGAACGTGTTCTGGAAGCAACTCGTGTTGGTGGAAGCTGATGGTGGCGTGGAAATTTGCATATCTGCTTGGAAGAATATGTCGATACATCATCAATTGCATGCAACCCGCCTTCCCGGAGGTCGTGGCAAGTTCAATCTTCTCTGATGTTCCGTCCACCACCGCCCAGTCTTCTGCCCATATCCACATTCTCAGCATCGCGCCGGACATTGCTGATGAATTTGCCTCGCTCAGACCGCCCGCGGTCTTCTTCCTGCCGCTGCCGAGCCTCCTTCTCCTCCAGCTCAGTAAGTCGTGTCTTGCGCTCCGACTCGAGCTCCGTAGCGTTCGACTGCATAGCAGCCAGTTTGCGAGCACGCTCAGCTTCCACATCTGCCTCGTTCTTCGAGACATCTTCCGGAGGCGAACGATATGATTTGTCGTTGCCCTTTCGAGAGTACGATGGAGAAGGCCGCCTGCGCTCATCTCGCCTGGGTCGCTCTTCACGATCGTGACGCTGACATGGAGAGCGAGAGCGCGACCTTGAGTCTGACCGGGAGTCGGAACGACGTGGACTGGGGTAGGATCTTCGCCTGTCTCTGCGATCTTCATCGTCTCTTCTTCTTGGCGGTGAACGTGATCGCGAAGCACTGTGATCTCGTGCTCTGTGCGACTGGGGTCTACGCTCAATCCTATCTCGATTATTCCTTCGTCTCGAATACGGCGACCTTGATCGCGACTTCGAGCGTGAGTCGTCTCGCCTGTGACGATGTGACCGGTGTCTGTGCGACCTCCGTTCGTCCTCATACTCGTCGCTGTGTCTTCGCCGCTTGCTTCTGTGTTCGCGGTCATCATCCTCCCGATGTCGATGTCTATGGCTTCGATGCCTATGCCTCCTCTCTTTGGCCCTACTGTCCTGGTCATCATCTTCCTTGCCAGCAGCCTTCATCAACAGTTTCCGCCGGGCGGGATCGGCCATCATGGCCTCGTAAGCAGCTTGTTCTTGCTTTTTGATCGCAAGCATCGGATCGCTAGCAATCTTGCTGGCGATGTCTCGGGCACTGCCTCCCTTGCCCTCTGCAATCGCACCAACTTCAGGCGCATCTTTCTTGATCGCCTCATTGCCGCTCTTAACCAGGCCATCGAGTCGTCGCTTCCCCAGCAGATAGCCCTCCATTTCCTCCGTCACGCCCCCAGCACCTGACCCTCCTACACCAGGTCCATTGTACATCCAGTCCACGCGATCTACGCGCTTTTTGCCGCCTGCAGCTTCTTGCAATCGTTCGAGTTCTTGAATCGCCCGCTCCTCAGCACGCTCCTTCAGAACCTGCTCTGTCTTCTTGCGCTCTTCCAACGCCTTGAGTTCTTCGTTGTACACCCGGCGCTGATTGGTCATAAGCGCCGGATGCCATGACTTCTTCAGGTTCAGGTCGCCTCCCATATTTGCGGTGGTCTGAAGGGATTCCAAGTGTGTGGTGGAGCAAATGGTGGCCCTGTGGCAAGCGAAGAAAGAGAAGTGGCTGCTATCGCATCTCGGATCTACCCGACGCGTGGGGTCGCGTGTCGTTCAACTGCATGGAGCTCCATTCGACAGACTAGAGCCTCAGCTTCGACAAACACATCACTGCGAACGACAACTCTGTCACTGGGTAGACTCATTCTCTTCCGCAGCTTGGTCTCGCCCCTTCGAGGGTGTCGCTCACTATGTCGGACGATGATGATTTCATGCAGGACTCGGAGGAGGAGAAGTACATCCGCTCGACGACGACACTCACAGACCTAACCCGCTAATGGCTGCCAGCTACGACTTCGAGTATGAAGACGACGACGATGCGGATGGCGATGACGGTGACGTCGACGTCGAGAACAAGTATTACAACGCGAAGCAGATGAAGGGCGACAATCCAGAAGAGGCAATCCAAGAATTCCTCGGCGTTCCTGCGCTGGAACCAGAGAAGGGCGATTGGGGTTTCAAGGGTTTGAAGCAGGCGATCAAGTTAGAATTCAAGCTTGGCAGATATGAAGATGTGAGCAGGACATGTTCGGAAATGGCATGGAAGACAGAACGCTGATCGACAATATCAGGCCGTGCAACACTACACTGAACTGCTGACGTATGTCAAATCTGCCGTCACCCGAAACTACTCGGAAAAGTCTCTTAACAACATGCTGGATTTCATCGAGAAGAACGCGGAAGACGAAGCCGCCAACGAGTGCATGGAGAAGTTCTACTCCAAAACACTGGAATCATTCCAGGCTACCAACAACGAGCGGTTATGGCTGTCAACAAATACAAAGCTTGCACGACTTTGGTTGGCTCAGAAGGACTACGCACGGTTGACCGACAAAGTCCGCGAGCTACACAAGGCATGCCAGCGTGAGGATGGCACAGACGACCCGAGCAAAGGCACGTACAGCATGGAGGCATATGCACTGGAGATTCAGATGTATGCCGAGACTAGGAACAACAAGCGATTGAAGGTGCAACAGATGGTCCGCACTCGTAGGCTCTACAGCCAGCTGACACGTCTCACAGGGGCTATACCAGCGCGCATTGAGAGTCCGTTCAGCCGTGCCGCATCCGAAAATCATGGGTATCATCCGCGAGTGCGGTGGAAAGATGCACATGAGCGAAGGTAGGCCGCGATGCAAGGGCACCGGCAAAGGCCGTCATCCGCTAATCCGTGGCTCTAGAGAATTGGAAGGATGCTCAGAGCGATTTCTTCGAGTCCTTCCGGAACTACGACGAAGCTGGCTCGCTACAGCGTATTCAAGTGCTGAAATATCTCGTGCTAACGACCATGTTGATGAGATCTGACATCAATCCCTTTGACTCACAGGAGACAAAGCCCTATAAGAACGATCCGCGCATCGCAGCCATGACGGAACTGGTAGATGCATACCAGCGTGACGACATCCATCAATATGAGACGGTCCTGCAAAAAAACAAGGACCTCCTTGCAGATCCCTTCATCGCCGAGAACATTGATGAAGTGACTCGCAACATGCGCACAAAGGCGGTGGTCAAACTGGTGGCGCCATACACTCGGTTCCGCCTCGACTTCATCGCCAAGCGGCTAAAGATCTCGATTCCCGAGGTTCAGGACATTGTGGGCTTTCTGATCATGGACAAGAAACTGCGTGGCAAGATTAACCAAGAAGCTGGAACCGTCGAGATTGAGAGCCGCGCAGACGTAGACCGCATGGACGCCGTGGCGGATTGGACGGCCGCCATTCGCTCGCTTGCTGAGGTCGTACTGAACGAGGGCGATGGTTTCAAGTCGGAGGACGCTGGACTCGGTGGTCAAGCAGGTCCCGGTGGAGGGGAAGTCTTCGATGTGATGGCCCAATCTTCGAGCCGACCCGGGCAGCACGGCGCACGGCGCAGACCTGGACGATTCGGTGCTGGGAAATGAACGGGAGCCCACATCCCAGTGAGACACTCATTCGGATCGTGCGCCACCGTGAAAGAATCTCACAGAGTCGCCGACCCCATGGGCCTGCGTAGGAGTTGTCAAGACGCCGAACGGGAGTGCAAAAGAGACGGCGACTTTTACGTGCGCCACGACGCGCGACGCTCCAATGTCATCTCACACGATGCCCAGAAGCAGGCGCCTTCCGAAATGCCGTCACCTGCCGTCTCAGCATCACCATCGGCGCGTCGCCAACGGAGCAGAACAGCATGCGATACGAAGGGGAAAGGGAGACAGAACCGCGACCAGGGTGTATATTACTGCCACCACACACATACACGCACGCAAGACTCTATATATGTATGCATGATTCGGGAGGCACCAGGAGGATGGGCGCCCCGGGCCCAGTGCAATGGATTAGGCTAGAGTAGCTTCTGCAGTATCTCGACTCGCTTGTGCGGCTGCGGAATAGCAAGTCTTGCCTGCACCTGCACCCATCGTACAGGGTTCAAACAGTGCTTACCTACATACATAGATTGACACTACTGGTGTAGCGGGCGCGGACCGCGGGAAGCATTTCACGCGAGGCGAGCAGGACATGTTCTTTCCACTCTGTGCGGCTGCTGCGATCCATCGTTCTGCTCGCGACCGTTCATCAGTTTCACAGGCCTTCGCGCCGTTCTGCAGCCCGCAGTCAATGGGCGTCTTGCGGTCGCAGTTCGACTCGATGATGTGCTGCGAGGCGAAGCCAAGATCGTTGCTTGCATTTGGTCCTTGGTCTTGCGCAAGGGCCAAATGATCCATGCAGACTCGCTTCATGTGTACGGAGCTGCCGCTTACAAATGCCCGCTAGGTGATTCTCATAAACGTTTCTTGGCATTCGCTGGCAATGTAATAGCCAGACGACGGCGGGAATCCCCTCATGCTGGTAGAGCAGATGTGGGAGCTACCCGTCGCTGCTTGTTTGCGGAGTCTAATGGACGAGGAAAAGCTGCCCTGGAAGCTGATAGGGCCGAGCAGCGCGCAACAAGACGACAGCCGCCGAAGAAGTCCGGCTGTGGAGCCCCGGCGGAAAGAGGGGTGGACTTAGCCTTCCACACGGAAATCCATTTGTCGGCGTTCTGTTCCCTCTCTGTGTGTGTCCGTTCATCCCTTGCGGTCGGGTCTGGCGTTGCGCAGCCATAGGCTCGTCGGCTGGCTGCTGCTAGCTGCACAGCAAAAGCTGAAGCTGCTGGCGCTAGTGCCTTGGGGATCCGGTGTTACGGTAAAAGGAATTCGCACATATGCAAGCCACGAGTTGCAGAAGTACAGGTTATGTACTTTTGGTAGTGCAGCAATAGCAGGGAGGAAGGGAGGGGATGCGGGATGTGGGTGGGTGGGATGTCTCGTGTCATCAGTTGGTATTTTGTGATGGATCGGATTTTGTGAGGCGCACTTCTCGGATGCTAGACACGATCCACGCGGTGATGCTGGAACGCAGCGGAGGGGTTCTACAGCAGTGCAGTAGGGATGCATTGTTAGTTCATATTTTGCGCTAGCGACTGAATGCGATGGTCAATGTTGAATCATGGCCTACGGCATGGGATTTGTGACGACGAAGGAGGAGGATTCTTCTCGCCAATCGCTGGATTTTCATGTTTGATCGTCGCTGCTTACCCGCTCGCTAGGCCTTTGGACGCCAAGGCTGGCAGAGAGCTGAACCGTCACGCAGGGCAGCTGTTGGTGTCAACGAGGCGCTTCATTTGCACGACGAGTGGCAGTCGAAGGACTTCCCTTTCGAACGCAGCAGAAATGAGACGTCGCCGTCTTTGATCCCAGCATCGGTGTCCGCCATGTGCGACGACGAGCCCCATAGCCCACGCCCCGGAAGACATCGAAAGAGGCTCGTGTCGCATGTAGGACGAGAGGTTCTCACTCTTGCTGATCTCACTCTGATGATCGGCTGTTACAGAACGCAATGCTCCCTTGTGGCGTCGAAGCCCGCAGCTGGGACTCGGAGCATTGGTTGGTACAGCTTGGTTGGCCGGGACAACTTGATACAACCACCACCAAACGATAGCTTCCCGCACTCTCGCACAAAGGCACGCCTCTTCGTTGCCCCTGCCGGCGCAGGCTGCTCAATGCTTTACGCGGAGCCCCTGCTAGCTCGGTCTTGCCTCTCGACAGTCGCGTCGGCTTGCTGACGTCCGGTTGTGGTCTGCCTCACGTGCATGCTGTCGCGAACATGGATGGGTGGTATGCACTTCGATTTGGGGGAGACACGGTGGTGGGTATGGAGGGAACGGGAACGAAATCGCCTCGTCGTCCATGCCTGTCCGCCGCGGCGAACTGTGGATCTTTGCTTTTGCGCGCGCGCTCGGATGATGCATCTGACTGTTCGACGGCCCCGGGATGCTGACCCACGCAGACCTTCTGCGCTTCGATGGCGGAATCTGCTGGGGAGGGGGCTGCGATTTCCACAGATGAGACTGGGAGCGTGATCTGATCTAATCGTGCCGTGTCTTGGGTCTCGCAATGGACGCTTGGAGCAGTGCGTCAGTGCATCGCCGCTGCTTGTCCTAGTCGGGAGATGCATTTGGTACCTGGCATGATCGATAGCACCTGTGTCCGGTGGTGGCGGCGCGCGAAGTAGGTCATCTGTGGGTTGTTGCGGCAAAGTGGATCTAGGATCTGGCGCGAGTTGCGATCTGCTGGGAACGTATATCTGCTGCTGCTGCTGCTGCTGCACCATCCGTGGTGTCGCTTCTGTGCTGTGGTTCTGCCGGCACCCTGGTCCATCTGGGAGGTTACTCTACAGCAAGGAAGAGGAAGAAGTGCAGCACCCTTTGTCTCGTTGCATTCACCCACGCAGCAGCGCAGTCCGAGCCTCCGAGCAAGGCCTTCCAGTCGGGCGGTGGTGCATCTTAACTCGGCTCGCACGTCTCCTGTCTGCCTTGGTGCCCACGAGAGCTCTCTTCCCTCCTCTGTGCACTCGGTCTGCCCGGTTTCCCTCTGCCTCTGGTCCGTCGTGAGACGCCGCCTGGGACCATCATCACTGTGCTGAAGTCGACCCGCGCGGACATCAGTCGACCGTCTGCCGCCACAACGCCAGGACGGTCATTCCCTCATTCCACGGCGACAGCGAGCTCGAACGATCAGCACAGCACAGCACAGCACAGAGCAGAGCACGACGGGCACGGCTGCAGACCATCCAACGCCCGCACGCGTCGATATCGAAAGGACGAGAGAAACTTTGCGCGCGTCCACTTGCCAGCACGCACGCCCCGCTCTGGCCCCGGGCACAGACGAAAGCGT
>ANSM01007645.1:0-19945 GCA_000347735.1 Cercospora canescens BHU | reverse complement strand
CACGAGCACGTCAAGCCTACGACAGAGCGCGCCGACCAACCTCCGGCGGCACTGACGCCACCGACCAGCGATGGAGAGATGAACGAGCACCAACAGAAAGAGAACGAGGATTCTGAGCTATCGGATCTCGAGTTTGAGGACGAAGATGAGGAAATCTTTCCCGATCACTACTGGGACGAGGCAAATGGCGGCAAGATTCCTGTCTTCAAGCCAACCATGGACCAATTCCGTGACTTCCAGAAGTTCATCGACAAGATCGACAAGTACGGCATGAAGTCTGGTATCGTGAAGGTAATACCGCCACAGGAATGGTATGTTGTACATGTTGCGCGCGTCTATGTGGGGCAACGCGCGAGTACTAACAGCCCTGTAGGCGCGATTCCCTGCCCGAGTTAAAAGAGAAGGTCAAGAGCATCCGCATCAAGAATCCCATCACGCAAGAATTTAACGGTACATTCGGCACCTACACACAACAAAACGTGGAAAAGCAGCGTTCCTACAATTTGCCGGAGTGGAAGGCTCTGACCGAAGAGTCACAGCACCAACCACCTGCGAAGCGAGGAGAACGACGAAAGAATCAGAAAGAAGTTGTGCGAGGGAATGGGAGCACACGTAGTCGCGCTGTGAAGACAGAAGAAGAGGATGACAGTTCTGCAAAATCTAGGAGGAAGTCTGCACGACCTCGTCGTGGTGCGACCGCCGACGATTCCGACGAAGGGTCGGCCCCCACCACTCCGGCCACTGAACCTCCAGCAAAGAAGCCTCGCGCTCGACAACCCCGGGCCAAAGGTGGCAACCAGAACAAGTCTGTAACCTCTCGACGATTGAACAACACCGCTCAGACGGAGACTCACATCGATGAGAAGGCTTTCAAGAATTTCGACCACCGCCTTGAAGATGTAGACGAGTTCACTCCTGAGAGATGTGCTGAGCTCGAGACACTCTACTGGAAGACGATGAGCTTCAACCAGCCCATGTATGCTGCGGATATGCCTGGCTCGCTGTTTGACGACACAGTCACAAGCTGGAACGTGGCGCATCTGCCAAACGTTCTCGATGTTCTGGGAACCAAAGTACCAGGTGTGAACACGGCGTACCTTTACATGGGCATGTGGAAAGCCACATTTGCATGGCATCTTGAGGATGTGGACCTCTACAGCATCAACTACATCCACTTTGGTGCTCCCAAGCAGTGGTACAGCATATCCCAGGAAGACGCCCGCAAGTTCGAACGTGCAATGCGTCAAGCCTGGCCAGTCGATTCTAAGAATTGTGATCAATTCCTTCGCCACAAGACGTACTTGATCTCCCCAGACGTGCTTCAAAAGCAGTATGGCGTTAAGGTGAACAAGCTGGTGCATTATGAGGGTGAATTCGTCATCACTTACCCATATGGATATCACTCGGGCTACAATATCGGGTACAACTGTGCCGAGTCTGTCAATTTCGCCACCGAAAACTGGCTGGAGTTTGGCCGGATTGCCAAGAAGTGCAATTGTGAACCAGACAATGTGTGGGTCGATGTTGGCGAGATTGAACGTAAGCTCCGTGGCGAGCTAACTCCCGAGTACTACGAAGAGACCGATAGCGAAGGCGAGCTGGAGGAGGAGGACAGCAAGCTACCAACGCCACCCGCCAGCGTCAAAGGCGCCGCAAAGTCACGGAAGCGCAAGCGGGACACGAAGAAGGAAGAACCCAAGAAGAAAAAGAAGATCAAAATTCGCATCAGGATTCCAGGCAAAGAGCCTTGCTGCATGTGTCCGAACGAGAACCCTTGGGAGGCACTTCTGCCAACGGACAACGGCAAGAAGGCGCACAAATCATGCGCACTTTACACGCCCGAGACGTACATCGACGAGGACAATGGCACAGAGCTGGTGCGCGGTGTTGCTAATATCGACAAAGCCCGCCTCGAGCTCAAGTGCAATTTCTGCCGGTCCAAGAAAGGAGCATGCTTTCAATGTTCGGCCAAGAAGTGTACTCGTGCTTTCCATGCTAGCTGCGCAGTTGCTGCGGGTGTGCTTGTGGATGCTGGACTGGTACCGACTTTTGATGCTGAGGGTAATGAATACTACGAGCAAGGCTTTGACTTTCGATGCCGTTACCATCGGCCCAAGGTGCCGAAGATTCTGGACATGGATGCACTGGAAAGCACCAAGCGCGTATACACCGAAGCAAAGAATCTCAAGCCGCAGGACACGATGCAAGCACAATATCATGGCGGAGAAGTGTTTGGTGGTCTCGTTGTTGAGAACCGACCCGCTGAGCAGACTCTTGTCGTGGATGTACTGCCCGATGGCGATCGAGTCGAGGTAGAATATAAGTGGCTGTGCGTTCTGAATCCCGATGATTCGGTGCGGCCGAAACCATCCGCCGCCGCAAAGCCAGTGCCGAAAGACATGAACAAGAACAGCCTGGCGTTGTCGAACCGACAAGATGGTGTCCCAGCACAAGACGATGTCTTCCACACGGATCAACAGTACAAGTGGCAAGAATTCTACAATTACCATACTCCACCTCCTGGATTCTTGACTGTGCTTTGGAAAGCCCCAAGCCAGTACAAGATTGATATCAATGCGCCTGACACTCTGTACTACTACATTCCCGAGATCTCCACGGACGCTAAGGTCTTCTTCGCCGACAAGCCGGGTAGCAAGCAGGTGGCGCCGAGAGGCAATTTCATGGATCGCGTCCAGCCTAAACAGACGACATATCAGTATCCAGCCGCCAGGCAAGCGATTGCTCCCGCACATGCTTCGGCCCCGATCTGGCGTACACATCAACCCGCTATCAGTGCCGCTGCGATTCCTATGCGCAGCACCAGCACTCACGAGAAGCCATATGTGTACAAGCCTAAGGATCCCGCAAAGCCGAACAATGTTCACTGCACCGTCGATTATCAAGCTCTGGCAAATCAGCGCAATTTCACTGCGGACCCACGCCGGCGCCACTCTTCGGTCTTCAGTCAGCCATCCACAGCACAGCAATCGCCGCCTCTCCAGCCTGCTCCGTCCCACCAACACCCACCTGTGCAGTACACGCCCCAGTACAATTATCAAGGCGGTGAAGTCACACGTACTCCTTCCGGCAATGTTCGACCGTTTCCCCCTGATCAGTACTACTCTTCTAAGACGCTGCCGGCAGCATATCAAGGCGAGTATTCGAGATTTCGGCGCGAGTCGCAAGGCGCGCAGACGTTACAACGTCCTAACTTCGAGCCAGCCGGGTACACGCCCAACTACCAATCGGTCAAGCAGCAGAAGTCGATGCTCAAGCAAGGCCAGTCAGGCGTACCCGGGGCTGGCTCGCCATTCCCGTCGAACCCATACACATCATCAGCTGAGTCGCGCCCTCCATCTTCAGCGCTCAGTGCTCACTCGCCCTCCAATGGCGCACCAACGCCCACCCCGGCGAGTGCGCCCATTGGTAAGCCTGAAAGTTCACAATCAGAGGCAGCATATTTGCAAGACCTGCAGAAGTACCCGTATCTGCTCAACAGCTTCTGTCGTAAGCCCAAGGTATACGAGTCTCCTTACGCAATCGGTGGTGGCTACACGCCAAAGTATCAGCCGCTCGAGTTGCAGAAGCAGACTGATGGCTACGACAGCAAGATGGTGGCCCGTCATACGCCTAGCAACTCCATCTCAGCAGCACAATCACAACAACAAAGTCAGCAGTGGACACCGCCATCACAAGTGTGGGATCGTGCTGGACTTGCAAATCAGATTCAGATCCCACCACCTGCGGAGCAGCAACACTACCAGCAAGGGCCGCCATCGCAGAGGTATGTGCCTGTGTCGCACAGCACGCCGCAAGAATTTCAGCGTCAAATCCAGGGAGGCATGGCGAGTACTGCCAGCCGCGATGGAGCGCAGGCGCGGTTGCTGCGCGACCAAGGTTACGCGCCTTTCAACAGTCCGTATGCATCGGCACCAATTTACCAGCAGCGTAGCAGTTCTGGGCAAGACGCAGTGAAGATGTACAACAGTCCAAAGGCGCCCACGCCCAGCCCATTGTCAGATACTCCAGGGTATGGACGAAGTCATACGCCGACCCATGGCGTGCCTAGCACCAACGCCTGGAACACGTTGCCGCCACCACAGCACGGCATGACACCAAATCCATCGCAACCAAACGTGCAACAGCAAGCAAATGAGCGACCCCCTGGAGCGAGCCATGGATATAATAATCCCACTCTCCCGCAGATGGGAGGTGGCAACGAGACTTGGCGGTATAATTGAAAGATCAGGCCATCGGAAGAGGGGCCGCAAGAAGGGAATGTGCACATATTCAAAGCGACAGCTGAGAACCTGAGACGAGGGCATGTATGACTGACTGACCGACATGAGACAGAGGGGCAGGCTTTGGGTGTTTCTTTTTCTTTCTCTTCGTTCCTTCGCTGCCGGGTATGCGGTTACCTCGAGCATTGGCATGGCAAGTTCACTTTACACTCATGGAACGCGTGGGGTTCTCTCAATGCTCGAAAGCGCTGGCTCGAGTCTCGCCGCGGCTTTGTCGCTGCCGTGTAATGATAGTCACTACTCACCAGTCCGCACAATGAAAATAGTGATTCACAGGGCTGTTTCATACTGTGGATCTTGTGCGAAGATGAAGAATTTGACCGATGTTGTAGTACAACAAGCAGTGTACGATGCGTTCCACGTCAGAGAGCATATCTGACACGACATGCAATCATTGACTTGGTTCTGAGATCACCCCGGCACATGGCCGCTTCATACATTTACATCTTTCCTGTCTACAACGCAATGGTCTTCGCCTCAGCCTGTCCATCTTCGGTTTTCGCACTAGGTCCATCCTCCTGCTGTCGACCGCGATACTCATCCGTCTCATACCTCTTCCCTCTAAAACCCCAAATTCCCCAGTTCCCGCAACTCACGTCCCCAGGGTCTAAGTCGTTCAGATCCCACCTCAGACTTCGAAAGCGGTTCTCGCCCGGCTGCAGCAGAATGTCCATCTCGCCTTTGGCTTGCTCCTTCACCCAGGAAATGTCCCTTTGCATGTCGTATTCGGTGTATCCGGTGCAGATGATGGGAACTTTGGTTTCGAGGAGCTGTGGGAGAGTTTCTGACCATTCGTGGGAAGACGCTGGATGTCCGAAGCCGGGGTGGAAGCAGACAAAGCAGTCGAAGTACGGGTCGTAAGGGGTAAAGTATTGCGCTTCGTGGAGCGTGTGGAAGTATTCCACGTAGGTGGAGATTTTCATTTGCCCACCGAGACGGTCTTCGACGATGGCGCCGAAGGGATTTTGGGATGTGCGTGGGGGTAAGGGGAATTCGGTGTCGCGGTTGGACATGCTTTCGGGGCCGATGAAAATGAGATGGAAGGTTGCGCGCGGGAAGAGGTAGGAGAGTTGGAGCCAGACTTGTCGGGGTAGAGAGGATTCGGCGCGGGCGCCGAGGATGAAGAGCCGGACTGGTGGTGCTTGGGTCCGTAGGCCTTTGATGTCGACGCCGCCACCGGAGCGGGGTGGGTGGAGGGTGTAGCGAAGGGCTATGAGGGATCAGTAGTGAGGGGTGAGGTGATACAGGACAAGGACTTACCCGATAATGATCTCAATCCTTCGGGCGTCAACTTTTGTGACAGGCTGTAGGGACTAAGCTCGTGCAGCACACTCCCGATGGTGATGGGATATGTCAACAACCGCGTGACCTGCCGTAGCGGTCTCTCCTCATTGATGGCCTCGAACTCTCTGCTGTACAATAGCGTGTCCCAGTTCTGCAGATTGATCTGTGTCTCCTCTAGTTGTGCACCCGGGTACTCAAACTCGGGGAAGAAACGCCCACTGTTCAAATCATGATCGTCTTCATTGATCTCTCGCAGCAAGTCGCAGATCTCCAAATGGCTCTCGTAATCGCTGGCGAAATGTTGCTCGCTGCATGATACCGGAATGCCACAATCTGGGCATTCATATCGCACATGTGCAGGAGGCATTGCGCCCGTCTTCCTCGCCTCGAGATCATGGGGCGATGTAGGGGCTCTGGTCGCTTGATGTTCAGGATGCGGACAGTACGCATTCTGCTTTATGAACGCCGCTCGTTTCCGTATCGCGGGAGACGGGGAATTGGTAAAGGAGTGGAAGAGGTTGTTGGGCTGCAGCAACACTTTTTGTTCCGCATCTTGGGATGTGTACGGTTCTTGCGATCGCGCTGCCGATGCTGTCGCTGGTGCGGCTCGCTGTCTTGTCGACGAATGGATCTTTCGTGGTTGTGAGGGCTGTTTCGCTGCGGCTGCGGAGAACGCTCTTCTGCTGGTCGATGGGAGTGATCGCGCAGGAGTACTTGTGATGGCCAGGCGCAGACACCTGCTGCACATGCGCTGGGAGGCCATTGTCGTCTACTGTGATGCTGCTCCAATCACTGATGACCTCTTGTGCTGAGATGCATGATGCTGTCGGGAGTGCTTCCTCGCCTCGACTTGCCGTTTGCCGCGCCAGCTTCGTGACTTTCTCTCTCAAATCGATAACACCGCAGCTCTTCCCGCCTCGCACTGGTCGCAACACCGACAATCACCGGCCAACATGGCCAACGTCCAGCAGACTCAGGCTTTCTATGCGCTCACCTTAGAAGCGCCCTCCGCGCCGACTGCTGCCGTGCTCTGCAATGTCATTCCCGGACTCAAAGCTGGCGACCAGCAAATCTTCGAAGCGCGAGGCCAGCGCGTTTTCCTGCATCGCATCACCGAGAGCGCAGACCGGACGGAGCGCAAGATCACGACAGTATGCGACCAGGATGCCTTCGGAATCATTCGCGGCGTTACGGCGTTCCGCATTCCTGCGACTGGCACAGGTAAGCATCGTCCCACTCCCCGACTAGACGAGTTCGCATAGTGATGGCTGCCAGTCACAGCACCTGGATGACATCTGGCGCTGGGCGATCTGACACGAACCATCCATACATGACAAGTGAAATGTTGACAGGAAGTAGACCAGCTCGTAATTTCCTCCGACTCTGGACGAGTAGCCATGCTACAATACGACCACGAGAAGAACCGCTTTAAACGACTCCACCTGGAAACATATGGCAAGTCTGGCGTGCGGCGGACGATCCCAGGTCAATACTTGGCGAGCGATCCTCGAGGACGATGTATTATGATGGCCAGTGTGGAGAAGAACAAAGTAGTCTACATGCTAAACCGACACGCCGACGGGCAAATCCTGATATCGAGCCCACACGAGGCCAATCAGTGGGGTAGCTTGTGTTTCGCTCTTTGCGCTTTGGACACGGGTTGGGAGCCTCCCATTTTTGCGACTCTGGAAGTCGAATATACGGAGGCGGAGAGCGATCCCACGGGAGAGGCGTATGAGCGTCGAGAAAAGCAGTTGGTGTACTACACAGTGGACATGGGTCTGAACCATGTCGTAAAGACATGGAGCGAGCCAGTCGACTACACAGCCAACATGCTTTTTGGAGTACCTGGAGGACAAGATGGACCCTCAGGCGTGCTTGTGTGCTGCGAGGATCGGATATACTACAAGCATGACAAGGCCGCAAGTCTTTCAATCGCGATCCCGCGGAGAGAAGGTGCCACCGAAGACAAGGAGCGCAAGCGACAGATCGTAGCTGGCTGTCTGCACCTGGCAAAGACGAGGCACGAGTTCTTCTTTTTCTTGCAGACAGAAGACGGCGATGTCTTCAAGCTCAATATCAACATGGCTACGGACGACCAGGGACGACAAACAGCAGATCCTGAACAGATCGTCATGAAGTATTACGACACATTCCCAGTGGCCAAACAAATGCTGCTTCACAAGAAGGGCTTCTTGTACATTGCTGCAGAAGACGGCAACACTCAACTATTCCACATTGATGACCTTGCGGACGACCCTGAATTTGAGCCATACAATACCTTCACTTCCGATGGCGTCTCCACGGATCCGAGCGAGCCTATTGAGCCAACCTACTTCAAGCCACGCGAGCTCACAATGACGCATCTTGCTGTCGATGTGCCAGGCTTGCATCCGTTGATGAAGACACGAGTCGACAACCTGACTCACGAGGATGCTCCTCAAATCTACGGTATTCAAGGCAAGGGCAACCGAAGTCAATTCAAGACCATCAGGCACGGTCTAGACGTCGAGATTCTCATTAACAATAGTATGGGTAATGTGCCTTACGACAACATCTGGACCTTCAAGCATCGAGCAACAGACGAGCACCACAGATATCTTTTGCTAAGTAGCAACTATGGCGATCTCACCATCGCGTGCTCGATCGGCGATTCTGTCGAGCAGATTGAGAACTCGAATTTCCTGGAAAATCGAGCTACGGTGCATGCAGAACAAATGGGCGACGCTGTCCTCGTGCAAGTGCATGCGAGAGGCATCCGATCCATCTACCAGGACGACAAGCTGAACGAGTGGAACACTCCGTCACATCGCACGTGTGTCGTGGCTTCAGCGAATCAGTATCAACTTCTCCTGGGGTTGAGTTCAGCGGAGCTCTGTTTCTTCTTCATGGGCGAAGATGGGGTTCTCGTTCAGCTGGAAGAGATGCCTGAGATGAGCGGCAAGATCACAGCAATGTCTGTCGGACAAACGCCAAAGGGAAGGCAGCAATCGAAATATGCCGTCGTAGGTTGCGACGATTGCACAATTCGTGTGCTCAGTATCGAGCTTGATACCCCACTTGAGGCACGAAGCGTGCAGGCTTTATCTGCAGTACCTACATCCCTCGAAATCGTGGAGATGCTTGATCCTGCGTCTGGCACTACCATCAATGTCGTCCACATCGGTCTGCAGTCAGGTCTGTATCTACGCGCAGTCATCGATGAAACAACAGGAGAGCTAGGAGATGTCCGAACCAAATTTCTTGGCACTAAAGCTCCTCGACTCTGTCCGGTACAAGTAGAGGATGAAGATTGTGTCCTCGCGTGCTCAAGCAGACCATGGCTTGGCTACAATCATCCTCAATCTCATCTCTACACGGTCACGCCTCTCATCGCAGAGCAAATGGAAGCCGCGCGGGCTTTCATCAGTCCAGACCTGAGTGGTCTCTGCGCTATTCAAGGATCCTCACTCCTGATCTTCCAGCTGCCCTCGGTCGAGGGCAGACTTTCACATAATTCAATCCCGCTCAACAACACCCCTCGCGGCATGACGCGAAATCCGTACTTCCCAATCTGGTATATTGTCCAAGCTGATGGCAACACGCTTTCGAAAGCCACTCGAGACCAACTGCGCGGCAAGAGCATCGACGATGATGAGGAAGCGACTGCGCTCGAGAGACATCTTGGACTGCCGCGGGGCACTTCCCATTGGGCGTCTTGCATTCAGGCCATCGACCCGCTCAACCGACAAGCGGTCGTGTCCACAGTCGAACTAGGCGAGAATGAGGCTGCTCTGTGCTGCACCTGCATTGCTTTCGAGTCACGAAACTATGAATTATACCTGGCCGTCGGCACCGGACAACACATGTCTCCAGGCACTGGGCAGCAAGCCGCTGGTTATGTGCACATCTACAAACTCGAAGAGGATGGCACAAAGATGACATTTGTGCATAAGACGAAATTTGCTCAGCCCATCTATGCCCTGCTGCCTTTCCACGGGCGTCTAGCATTGGGCGTGGGCAACGAGCTGTTCATCTACGACATGGGTATGAAGGCCCTGCTCCGAAAAGCGCGTGGCACCGCGACTCCGAACCAGATCGTCTCGCTTGAGTCGCTTGGCCACCGCATCATCTGTGGCGATGTCAGCGAGAGTGTGACATATCTGGTCTATAAGCCTGGCTTCAATCGACTGATCCCTTTTGTGGACGATGTTGTCCAGCGATGGACTACAGGCACAACAATGATCGACTACGAGACAGTTGCGGGAGGAGACAAGTTTGGCAACCTCTGGGTTGTGCGATGTCCGGAACAGCCCAGTCAAGAGGCCGACGAAGAAGGTGCCGGCGGATTTATCATGAATGAGCGAAGCTACCTGAACGGCGCACCATACCGACTCGATCTGCGCGCCCACTACTACTGTCAAGACATTCCAATGAGCTTGCAGCGCACCGCACTTGTGGCCGGAGGCCAAGAAGTGTTGTTCTGGTCTGGTCTACAAGGTACGCTCGGCATGCTCGTACCTTTTGTCACCCGCGAAGATGTCGAATTCTTCACTTCGCTTGAACAGCAGATGCGTGCTGAGGATTCTCCGCTTGCGGGACGAGATCATCTGATGTATCGGTCGTACTACGTCCCTGTCAAGGGCGTCATCGACGGCGATCTCTGTGAGCGCTTCATGACACTCAGCTATGACAGCAAGCAGAAGGTCGCGGCGGAAGTTGATCGGAGCGTGAAAGAGATTGAAAAGAAGGTCCAGGAGATGAGGACGAGGGTGGCGTTCTAGATTGCTGCTTCAAGCATTAGTTTGAGGGTGCTGGAGCAAGTAGGCGGCCATCCCTCACCGCCAAACTTGTCGAGAGATTGAGCCTGGTTGTAGCATAGAAAAACTTCGAAATATGGCTAAGCGAGAGGGGACAAGTGAAATGGCATCAGCGACGGCCATCGAATGACCCAAAGACAGTAAAAGAATAGCACCCTGACTGCTCGACGCGCTTCAGCTATTTCGGAGTGATTCAATTCTCTTCCTCACTCCCAACTTCTGACAATGGTCGCGGCTCAACGACTTCCACCTCGGAATCATCTTCGCTACCCTCGTCAACTTCTTCACCACTTCCCTGTGCTCTCAAAGCCTCGGATCCTTTTGCTACTTGCTGTACGGCAGTGGCGTCACCCTTTGCAACGAGCGATGGATTTTTTTGCTCTAACTCCAACGTCTCCAAATGCTGGAAGAACGCACAGAATCTACATCCTCCCAGTGCCTTAGCAGTTTTCAGTGGTCGTGATGAGAGTTGTTGGTTTTGCTTCTCCTTGCTTTCGTCGTCTGCCTCCATTCCACTCCTCTCTTTTGCCGCGACAGCTGCCTCTTCCAGTGCTTCATTGGGCACGACATCTTGGTGTTCCTCTTCGTGATCGTTCCGCTCCGTCACTGCGGCATTTTCTCCTTCACTGCTTGTTGCTCTTCCTTCCTCTTTCCCTTTCACCAGCTTCAGAACCAAAAGCAGCCTCTTTCTTCCCTTCTTCAATCTCTTATTCCATACTAGCTTTCTCTCTATGGAAGCTTCCAATGCGCATTGTCCATGACTGTGCGCGAACTTTCTGTCATGGTCATGCGAAGGGTTGGGAGGATAGGGATTGTGGTGTCTTTCTACGTAACCTTTCTTGTTGCGAGCGACTAGGCGGCCTAGTTCTTGGA
Organism: Cercospora canescens BHU; assembly: GCA_000347735.1. Taxonomy (NCBI): domain Eukaryota; kingdom Fungi; phylum Ascomycota; class Dothideomycetes; order Mycosphaerellales; family Mycosphaerellaceae; genus Cercospora; species Cercospora canescens. Next base: position 8,688 of record ANSM01007645.1, on the reverse strand, counting down.
GCATAGTGAGATTTTTAGTAGGGGAGGAGTCGGATTGGGTCATTTAGTTGAAGAGGGTGGGCTTTTGGGGGTGGGATGGGACGGGTTGAGGAGACAGAGGGACATGTCGGGAGTGAGAAGAGGGGAGGACAGGTAGGGTTATTTTGTTTGTTACTCAAGTGATCCAACTCGATGATTCGAGATCTAGAATTGTGAGATGACAAGTGGAAGATGTGGCTGGGATGCTTGCTGGAGTCGGTGCACTCGAGATGTTTCTGGAGTTGTGGTAGATCATAAGTCTCGCGTGGGAGAGTTTCTGCTTTCATGAGACGGAAAGGAGAGTGAGGGATATGGTCTTGTAGGAAATACTATCAAATATCTGTGGCGATGCCGCCGTGCTCCAAACATGTGCCAAATTCCAGAAGAGATGGTCAAGTATGATCCCATCTTAGAAGTGCTGGTATGCAAGTCACGACCCGAAAGCTGAGGTCAGGAGTGGTCTCGCTGTGAGATGTACTCGTATCGTGTTTTCTCATGTCACATCGTGTCAATGTCATCGATCCATGTAAGATTCCAGTAACGAGAAGTAGAATAGATTGCAGTGTTCCTGCGGTATCCGAAAAGGACATTAGGATCGTGGCCGTTGATGTATGGCCGATAGTTTCCGTCCACACATTTTCATGCTTCGAAGGCTCAGTCATCTCCTATCAGATCCTCATCGTCAGTTTCGCCGGTAGCAGCCGTGTTTGGTTCATTCGATTCGTCTGGACGGTCCTGCGCTTCGGGCTGTGCTGTCTGTGCTTGAACATCGCCAATAGGAGGATCTTGTTTATCCGGCTGGTTTTCAGTTTCGGGCGCTGCCTGGTTTTGCTGGTGGTCGCGTTCAAGGCTCCGACGCACCTCCTGTGGATTTGCCGCCCCATTGGATTCCATGGAAGCTCTCATTACTTGTTCCATGGCACCTTCGTCTGTCATGCCCGCGTTGTTGAGGTCGTCTCTGTTCATGACCGAGCCGGCACGTCGGAAAGAAGGCGTACCTGGCCGAGGATGCGTGGCGGCGCCCGTACTGAAGTTAATGCCGTTCACAGAATTTGTTCTCCTGGCGTCTAATTGAGCGCCGTAACCAGTGCGATTGCAACCGTACTTAAAACCCGGGCTCATTGTAGCTCCTTTGGGTGCAGGGTTGGGCGTCATAAACAACTTGCTTGCAGTAGTGGCTGCTGGGCTTCCGAGGCAACTTGCAGGAAGATCTGGGGTGGAAAGGTCGAAAAGGGCGGCCTGACCGTCGGGGTCGTACTCTTCGTCTGGTAATGTTTGGAACCGATGCATGCCGGCCTCGTTCGAATGCTCACCAGATGCGGATCCAGATTCGTCTACGCCTTCCATGATATAGTCGAAGCCATTGTTCGTGAAAACTGCATTACCAGATAGCAATCCTCCAGATACTAATACCTGATCATCACCCTCCTCGCCATCCACAATGGGATCCTTTCCCTTCTTTGACTTGCGGTTGGTTTTAGGACGCTTTCTGGCCGGCCCACTCGAATCATCTCCGCTGCCTCTGCGTCTATTGTTGTCTCTCGGGAGATCAGGTGGCGGCATATCAGCACTCGCGCCTCGAGCGCGTCTCATGCGTGCACGAAGCACATCTGCCTCATCGTCTTCAAACCCGGAATCCTCACCCGAGCTATCAGAGTTGACCTCCATTTCTTCAACCGGAATATCAGCAACTCGCGCTTGACCTTGAGCCTCTCCGAGTCGTGCAGCTCTCCTGTCCTCGCGCTCACGTAGTTTTCCTGCCTTGTAGACTTTTGCGGCCTCAAACCAGCTCTGCCATTTGCGATAATTTGGTTGATCATATTCTTCTTCGAGCGCGCGGACCGCGTCAGGGTCGTTCTCACTCAGATACTTCCAGGCGTCGCCGAGAAATTGCATTTGCTTCTTTTCCTTAGTTTTCTTGTCTTTCGCATCGAAATATGCGGGATCGTAGTGCAGTATCCACTGTATTTCGCTGGCCATGGGTTCGCGAGATCCTCTGCCGCGGGTCGCAAATTTGAAGAAATCAGCAATGACTGTACCGTCATCATCTTGCGCGATTCCGCCGCCATCTTGTAACCGCGGCATGAACCAGACCGGCTCACAGTCTTGCATGCGTAAGCCCACGCAAAGCCTGCGGCGTGTGAATTCGATTGCAGCACAGGTACGCTGACCTGGCTTTAAACGACGCGCACGGCGTCGTTCAGCCATAACAATGATGTCGTCTCCGGAAGCCTGGGGGACGTGCGTTATCTCGTCCAGGTGTTACTGTGTGAAGCAGCCTGTGAGGAAAGGTTGTCAATAACCAAGATAGCTGGTGCCAAGTTGCAGGGTGAGTGTGAGAACTTGGAAGAAGTGGAATAGGAGAGCTTAGGTCTCATTTTGTGCTTCTGGTCTGCGCCTCAAGTGAAGCCACAGGCTTGTGCAATATCGCATTTGCATGTGCTTCAGCTTCAAAAGCATGCAAGTGAGCCCTTAACACCATCTGCTCGTAGCTTGGTAAATGTTGGGTGCTGTCCACCAAGTTGAAGTGAGGGCTGTTGAGTGAATGAGACCTGGAGCTGGCCGCATTGAAGCTGGCGTTGCTGAGCATCACTGAGCAAGCAACATAATGGTCGACTGCATGTCGGCCGGTCCACGCGACAGCAGGCCAAATCGAAAGAGAAGCGCGGTGTGCCGTCACTTTAAGAATCATCTCTGCAAATTATCCAGGACGCGGCGACCGGATGGCACGAATCGACTGCCGTCCAGCAGCTGAGTATTTTTCCACAGACTCGAGTTTCACGTCCTCACGTTGGCAGCCTCTTTCCAGCAATTCCAAAAGCCTCTTCAAACTTCGTTCTGATTTCCGTTGCATTCTGCCACTCCTCGTCCCAGCCATAATCCGGCCATCCTTCGGGAAGCGTCGAGTACGACGGCATCGTGAAAACCCCGTGGCACTGGCCAAAGACATCACATGGCACTCCGCAAAGACCATAGAGCTTACAATAGCACTCTTCGGGATCTGGACAGTGTACGGCTTCTTGTCCAAAAATGACTGCGAGCAAGTAAGTCAAACAACTTCGCACGAAAAAATCAGGGTAGCATCAGACGTACTATGCCACATGTATTCGAGAATTCTCCCACTTAAAGAGTCGTTTAGAGACGTCTCAAGTAGCCAATCTCGGATCCGCTCATAATCGGCCTTTGGTTTTTCTCGAATCTTTGCGGCAGTCACTGCGAACTGCGCGCAGCAGGGTGCTCCGACGATCTCGGGAACAGCAGCATTCGGGAAGATTTGCTGGAAAGCTGCTTTATAGAAGGATCCAGCGCGGGCACCCGCCGATTCGGGATCAGAAGCTGGCGGCGGCGCTTCAGCTTCAATCAGGGGTTGTATTTCACTCGGACAGCCTAGAGACCATACGCAGCGAAGATTTGTGTAGCCCTGTGACTCGACGTGGGACAGGTTCAGCCGGGATAAAACAGATAGCCCATCGTACAACGGATCGTCGTTGTGCCACTGGTATCGCTTCGAATGAGAGAATATGGTGACATTTGGCAATTCGTCATAATGGTCGATGATGTAGCTGTGAAGCATTAGCTTTGAAGCTTGATAAATGTGCATTTACGCACGTCAGGTAAACCATTCCCTCTCGCCCTTTGTTATGTTGTACCGTTAGTGCCGCTTGAGGATCGTCGGTTACGTATACCGCTCTTGGCCAGTGTGCGAGTGCGTCGAGCCATGTTGTGTTATCGTCTCTTTGGCTTGCGACTACAACCTCTACTGCTTTATCCAATGGCTTTGGAGTGCTCAACAACCGTGCTCTTGGGTCTGGAATAGCCCAAGGCTCTGGCGTTGTCGCATATCGATCTATCATCAACTTCTTGAGCCCAATCGCGGCGGAGAAGCATACAACGATGATCCAGATTGTGCGCAAGCGCATGCTAGAGCTCCCAAACGGAGTTGATGAAAAGTGCATCGCACATACACAGCAGAACTTGACGAGGAGACCACGAGTTGGTGCTGATGCACCAAGACTCTCTTCAAAAGTGACGCTCGCATTATGTGGTCGCGTTCCGACATCCATGTCGTGAAGTGGGCTGCGTTTCCTCAAGTAGAATAGTGCAGTAGGCAGTACCGGATCTCTTGTTCGTAGCTGCCGATCGGAATCCGCTGTTGCGGCGGCTATCAGGGCCTCGCGGGGAATTATCGCAGTGACAAAGACGTCCGATGCTCTACCGATGACTGCTGAACATGGGGTTTAATACGAATCGTCAGATTTGGGCTCCTGTTGGTGATCAGTGCTGGGCTAGCCAGGCTGATGCCTGACCATTGAGCACATCCGCACGATGGAAAGAGGCCTGGCTTACAGGACGAGAAATCAGTTCATGTCTAAATCTCGAATCGACGCTGTGTATCCGTAGAACAGATATGCCTGATTCGCTGGCAGGAACGTCGCAATGCCTGTTTATTGCTTGTAATAATCTTTGTTTGATGGAGGTAGCGTGGGGTCGGGTTCGACGAAGGTTCTGTGGTCCTGGTTGAGTGTAAGTATATCCAAGAAACATTCCACATGCCAGATCGTGACATTGTCTATTTTGTGCTTTGGTTGATGCGCCGGCGCTAAGTACTCTGTTCTGGGCGCGTATTTCATATTGAGTTGAATTGCCTAAAGTCGCTAATTATTGTGGAGCTTTTCTGTGCCTCTCGGAGGCACATTCGATGACGACCAAATACCCGCCGCGTTCTACGACCATGTCCTCTGGTTTTGCCTTGGAAGCATTCAAGTTCTGTTTTTAAATGTGCAGACATGGGGCTCATTGTGCGTAGTCCAGCCTGCTGCAGCGCCTCGTAGCCTTGAAGTGAACTGCACCGACGAGACGGGCGGGAACTGTACGCAGGAATGGAACGGCTCTGCCGACTTGCCATTGTATAGGCTCCGGAAAGCCGCCTGGACGGAGTGCAGCCCGCGTCTGACGGCGTCAATCACAACAGCTGCATCGATGCTGCTCGCGCCAGGTGACTGCCCAACAGGTATACCTTCAACAGCACAACCTGCGCCGAGTCGTCCAGACGGCATTGATAGACACAGCCGATCTATTATAGGCCTCAAGAACGGATGAGGTCTCAGCTCTTTGGCGCTGCCACGGGAACCGCTTCAGGTGATTGCTCCATGAGGGTGGGTGCTGGCTAGCTCTTTCACATTGTCGCGACGATCGCGGCCGCTCCGAGCGCGAAAAGACCAGCGATGGAAAGCTCGTGGCCGCTCAAATAGGGAGAACGTCTCATTTGGCAAGATTCGGCGCGGAGGCGAGGGTGGAAGCTTCGATCGGAAGCGGGATCGCCTCAACGACCATAGCCATACTTGCTGGGCTCCGCTTTCGCAAGAAATCTGACCCGTCACTAGAATCGTACACTCGTGTAGTTTACGTTCCATAGTGGACGGTGGCACTGAAACCACGGACGGAGGAGCATTCGGAGGCCCAGCAATTGGATAGCGCTGGAGATGGGCGTCGGCAAGTCCAGGTCCACCGTGGAGCTACCCGCTCACTGATGAGCTCAGCTTCCCAAGGACGCAATGCGTGATGTGCTGGAGAGCAATAATATATAACACGCGACCTCTTTGTCAGACTCGAAGGCCGTGATCAATCAGAGCTGCAACACGGCAAGCGGACCCATCCTTCCTCCCGCAGTCCGGAGAAACCCAAAAACCCACCCGACGCAGTGGGAGGGACATGAAAGCACCAGCATTTCCACTCCCATGGTTCCACTGAAATAGCCTCTCCAGACATACACGCAAAAAAGAGACGTCCATGCCCAAAACGAACGCCAAAATCATCAACGCCAGGCCAGCAGTGGTGCGACGCAGCGCTGACGCTAATGGCAGTACCCTCTAGCAAGAGACCGTCGAAGTCACATACCTTGATTCAGTGAACAGAAGAGGGCATGACCCTGCTATGGTTCCATGTGCCAGCTGTCAATGTCCCCAACGACGGGGGCGATGACAGACTTTGGCGCTATGCTTCAGAATAGTTTAGACGGGGAAGGTTGGATGTTGTTTGCTGACGGAGGGCGCATTTCCAGTACTTTGACCCTTTCGTGCAACACCCTGTTTTGGAATGGGGGAGGATGGCATGGCGAAGAAGCCAAGAGGTGCGTGACGTGAGAATTCTTGGGTGCATGATACGGTGCTTGTATACCAAGTGCCATGGGTCGAGTACGATGGCTTCGCATTGCGCATTGCGATGTGAGATGTGGTCGATGTTGGGCGGGTGTACGAGGTAGGACGGAGGGGAGTCGAAATGCCTTGCGTCGAACGCATTCCACAATCTCAGCACGCAAACACATAACTAGAGGGGTAACAGGATGATTCCGCAGGCTGCGATGAGCCGATCAAGCGCGACACGACATCAGGATGATCGACTACAGCGGTGCAGTCTCTCAATTCTTGCGCGTCCTGCTCGAAGATCCTGTGTTCAGAACGGGCCACGAGCAATGGGACTCCTCCCTCACTCTTGTACTCTACTTGCTTCTCTTGTCCTGTGCCTGGAACGTCGCCGGGACATTCATCAACTTCTATCGTCGAGCTCGGCGGAAACACGCACACCACCGCTGGAGTCTGATCCACGGACTGCTCGCTTTCTCGATCGGCAGCTTCATCATTGTCAATGTCCTTCGCTGGGAGCACCGACGTCTGAAGCTCGCGGGACTGGCCGCCAGACAGACATGGCACGAGACCAAGGATCTGTTCCGAGAGAAAGGCGTACTGGATTCGCTTCCTGTAGATGAGACGACTTGGAAGTATCGCATTTATAAGTCGACTTATGGACAGCTCCCGGAATCTCTGGTAGACAGCATAGCCTGGATGTCGCCAGACTGGAAGGCCAATGCGTCCGTTTCAGACTTGTTCAAGCTGCTGATTGACGAAAGCCGAAGGAGCTACTGGACTCGGCAGTGGTACATGGGCTTTCTGGCCTGGTCACTGTACGCCTCTGCACAATGTGAGCTGGATTCATCCACTGTCGCATCCGATGCATGTTCACTGTGAGCTGACTGTTTCAGGTGCTGGTCTTGACCTTGGCGCCAGCTTTGCTGCGTCTTGCATCTTGCTAGCGTACCACTTCAGCTTGGCTGCTGTGCAGGCCCTCTTCATGGCGCTCATCCTACTGGTACCTACAACGAGAGGGGAAACAAAGCCAAGGCGCTTTGTGAAACCAGTCTTTATCGCAGCAATCGCTGTCCTCCAGACAACAGCGCTCGTGGCCTTGCCGTGGACACTCACAAAGCTCGAAAATTCCGGCTCATCCACTCGGAACGCATGGGAGAGCACCTTCGCACTCGGCCGAGCTCTGCTGCTACTTATCTCCTTGGTCTCGCCATTGACTCTCAATTTTGATTTGGCGCTGGAGATGCATCCCTTTTCAGAAGACCGCATCGAGACCAAACATCGGGCGAAGGTGGTCGGGTGGTCCTGGGCTATTGTTGGTATTCTATCCTTGCTACTCCATCTCCACTCCTTGTGGCAGTGCTTTCAAGAGGCGAGTCCAGGCAGACTGTGGCGGTGGACACACTTCGCAGTGTTACAGCCGTGGCACGATGCACAGTACAATGTTCTGAAAGATTCGACATTTCGCGTGTTTGGAATTCTCGGCGACCATCCGTGGATCAACGCATTGGGTTGGGATGTCATTCTCTCCACGACGGGCGTGTGTATGTTCTCGGTGATAAGTAATGGCAATGCGCGAGGAATGCTACAGTGCAGTCTCATGCCCTGGCTAGATAATGCGCTTGTGGTCGCAGAGCGTGTGGCTGAGGTTGTACAAGAGACTGCAGATGAGGGACTTACGAAAGGCATTGAAGTCATGAACGAAGCTCGAGCTTCAGTCACATCTGGAGTCGTTATTGCTACACGGAAAGGACTGAACAAAGCGCAGGAGCTGGCCAACGAATCCACTCTGGAGTTTGCTGAGGATCTCGAAGTAAAGATCCGCCGCCTGAGGGATCTAATCGATGCTCATCAGGGGAGGACTATCAACGACGACGGGGAAGCGCTTCGAAAGTCTCGGGCCCAGGGTGGAAATGACCGAAGAATAGCTCGAAGCTTTGGAGCTGGGGCCGACGCTGGCTCGAGCACTACTAGACGTAATTTGCGGTCCACTCCCGCGCGTTCATCTACAAGGAAAGGTCCCAAGAGGCAGACACGACGAGCAAGTTCGCTCGTGCCGGACGAGGCAAGTGGAATTGCAGAGCAGGGAGGTCTAGCATATGCCCTTTTCGTTGTGGGTGGCTTGGGACTTGCGAGCGCCGCTACGTTCGGTGCCGATCTCATGTAAGAAGAACGTCAGCTGTGGTTTGAAGCTATATCCTGATACGAGTGATGAATGGTCTGCCGCCGCGGCTGGTGCGCTCTCCTCGGGGTGACGACTGTCCACGGTGACCATGTGAGATGAACAATGATACTATGCTCGTTGGGAGCAAAGTTGGATAGTTAGCGCGTCTCCTCGGGCTTTAGTGATGATGATGATGATGATGATGTTCAGGGAAGTATGGCGTCGCGCAATGACAAGCCCTGCCCAGACCAAAGCCGTGGACAGCTCAAGCTCCAGCGGTGGCAGAGCACGTTCCAAGACTTTACGACTTCTGTTGCACCGTGGCTTGAGCCCACCGGGCCACACGGCATCGCGCACGCTCCG
>ANSM01007639.1:0-12577 GCA_000347735.1 Cercospora canescens BHU | reverse complement strand
GCCGTTGGGGTGCGCAAAACAGCTGGATGCGCAGCGAGTGCGGCGCCAGGCGTCGAGGACGCGCATCGATGCATTGTGATGGACGGGATCCAGTCACCGCGGTATTGCCATAGTTTCGTTATCGTCGCGACACGCCGCAAAGTGGTCAGTCAGCGGATCGTGCAGATCTGAGACTCGAAAGCATGGATCATTTGGCGGTGGTCCCTGCAGAGTGATGACCTCGGTGGGGCACACTATTTTGTTCGACTCACATTCGAGCAGACACTTCCTCTGTCCGCTCACTCATCCAAGCAAGCCATTGGGAGTCGATATCATGGCTGCTGAGCGATCGCCACCTTTCCTCGCAGCAATTGACTTGGAGTCTTACGAAGGCATCGAGCAGATCCAGGATTCCAAAGAGTTGGCGTACACTGGTGGATTGGTCACCACCGTCGTCCCCTCGAACCTTGAAAAGGCCTTCACATTACTCAAGGACGCAGTCGCGCGATTCCCCGTATATCTAGTGGTGTTTGGGCTCGAAACACCTCAAGATGTTGTCGACCTCTTAGACGCTGGCGCAGCGAAAGTTTTTGTCCGAAGCCAACAGGCTGTCGAGCTTAAGAACGTGAAGGCATTGGACCTGAGCAGAGTCGTATATTGTCCTACGGCGTCCGTAGGTGAAGATACGCAAGCAGTGGATGGAACACCCTACGGCCTGTTGCTGCAAAATGTGGGCAGTGTCGAGAATGTCAGCAACATATTGAAAGAGCTGGGCAAGGATCGACCGCCGGTCTACGTTTCCAAGCAGCATATCACAGAGCAGGAAGCGATAGAGCTGGGCCTGCAAGATGCCGTACCAATCATACCCGCATCACAGTTGAGTATTACAGCCGAGGCTTCTTCCGACAGTATCCGCGTGGCTTCACTTTTGCTCGCGCAAGTGAAGAGCGATCGCCCGGACGGCTTATTCACAACGCTTGTTACTGACGAGCGAGGCGTTGCTCTTGGCTTGGTATACAGCAACGAGGAGAGTGTGGCCGAAAGCTTGCGGTCAGGAAGAGGCGTATACCACAGCCGGAAGCGTGGACTTTGGAGGAAGGGCGACACAAGCGGTGATTGGCAAGAGCTGGTGCGCATAGATGCAGATTGCGATCAGGACACACTTTGCTTCGTCGTGCGACAGCAAGGACATGGCTTCTGCCACTTGCAGACCGCAACGTGCTTCGGGCAGTACCGTGGCCTGTCCAAGCTGCAAAAGACGTTACAAAGCCGGAAGCGCTCAGCACCAGAAGGGTCATACACCGCGAGATTATTCAACGACTCAAAGATGCTCAACGCTAAAATCATGGAAGAGGCTTCTGAGCTTACTGAGGCCCAATCTAAGGAGGACATTGCCTTCGAAGCGGCCGACGTGCTATATTTCACCTTGACCAAGGCCGTGGCTGCTGGGGTGAGTCTGGAAGATATTGAGCGAAATTTGGACGCAAAGAGTGTCAAGGTGAAGCGACGAAAGGGAGACGCAAAGGGGCCACACGCAGAAAAGTTCGGTATAACGACTGATGGCACTTCGTCTGCCACTGCAACCAAGGAGGAGATCAAAGAGGCAGAATCGCAACCAAAGAGCAAGAATGACCCAGCCGGATTGGATAATGATGGCAAGATTCGAATGAACAGATTGGTAACTTCGCAATCCACGCCCGAAGCAGTACAGGAAGCACTCAAGCGACCTTCGCAGAGATCCACTGAGAAGATCATGGGCATTGTGAACCCGATCATCAAAGACATTCGAGAGCGAGGCGACACTGCTCTGCTTGAGTACACACACAAGTTTGAGAAGGCCACCTCTTTGACCACGCCTGTTCTTAAGGCGCCATTTCCGCAGGAACTCATGCAGTTGCCACCTGAGACCATCGAAGCTATCGACATATCATACGAGAATATTCGCAAGTTCCATGCCGCTCAGAAGGAAGCCAAGCCACTCGAAGTGGAGACGATGCCAGGAGTCATCTGCTCACGATTTGTTCGGCCTATTGAGAACGTCGGACTTTACGTTCCAGGAGGTACCGCTGTCTTGCCATCGACTGCACTCATGCTTGGTGTGCCTGCACAGGTTGCTGGGTGCAACCGTATCGTGCTGGCTTCTCCACCTCGCGCAGATGGCAAGCTAACGCCCGAGGTCGTGTACGCTGCCCATAAAGTCGGTGCTGAGAGCATCGTTCTAGCAGGTGGTGCACAAGCGGTAGCAGCCATGGCATATGGGACAGCCAATGTTACCAAAGTGGACAAGATCCTAGGACCGGGCAACCAGTTCGTCACCGCTGCCAAGATGATCGTCAGCAATGACACGAGTGCCAACGTCAGCATTGATATGCCTGCTGGACCTTCAGAAGTACTGGTCATTGCTGACAAGACCGCAAACCCAGCATTCGTCGCCAGCGATTTGTTGTCGCAAGCGGAACATGGTGTAGATTCTCAAGTGGTGTGTATCGCGGTCGGGCTGGACGAATCTGAAGTGCAAGCCATCGAAGACGAGTTACACAAGCAAGCCATGGCTCTTCCTCGTGTCGATATGGTGCGTGGTGCCATCAGCCATTCCGTCACCCTTGTTGTGAAAGACATTCAGGAGGCCATGGCATTGAGCAACCAATACGCTCCTGAGCACTTGATCCTGCAGGTGCAGGATCCATTGGCCGTTCGTGAGATGGTGCAGAATGCTGGCTCCGTGTTCTGTGGTGCTTGGACTCCTGAGTCAGTTGGTGATTACTCCGCCGGCGTCAATCACTCGCTTCCAACCTACGGTTACGCCAAGCAGTATTCCGGTGTGAATCTGGCAAGCTACGTGAAGCACATTACATCTTCCAACTTGACTTCTGAGGGACTCCGAAACGTTGGCAAGGCAGTAATGCAACTCGCGAAGGTCGAAGAGCTCGAAGCGCATCGACGCGCAGTCGAGATTCGCCTAGACTATTTGGATAAGCAGGCAGCATGAACCATTGCCTAGTACATCACCTTTTCCAATGGGACGATCTTGCTTGCAGGCATGTTCCGCACAAGACTTGTGGGAATGAGTTGTGTAAAAGCACAATGTCAGTCCGGGTCCACAGGCTCCGGGACGCTAAGGTTTGCAACGAGGGACAATTCGACTCGCATGCTCCGACATCAGCGAGCAAAGTCATAACACAGCCGAGACGTGGGCCGCATACCATGCCATTATGTTGAAGTTACGATAGACGATACAAGATATTTGATGATGATATAGAGTACTGTACAAGACATTGGTACCAACAACTGCTATTGAACACGCCATTCCTTGAGAACTCGATGCTGCCGATCATCTTGGCCAAGCTCCCAGAATCCTTCAGCACCACAGCTGCACGGGAGGTGTGCGCGCAGTGCCACAACGTGTTCGTCTGACAGACTCTGACTGCCGTGTGCCTAACCTTAGTTCACGTTTACCACCACCGAGCCAGCGCGCACACGCTGCATATAACCATGATAACGCAAAGTCAAGGCGGACCGAACCGATTGACGGCTTTCGTGCCCCTCTTCAGCTCTCAAGCTCCCTACTAGTTAGTCCTGCGAACATCTTACGGTGATCATTCTGGACCCAGCCCGGGATTTGGTGGCCTTGTCAGCCGCATCCTCGGGCTGAGGAGCTCAAGAGATGGACATTTCCGTGATCAGCATCCGGCAATTGCAGCATTTCAGCTCGTGAGGAGACGAACTACATCAGAGCACTTACTCCCCTCTCCTTCCTTTCTCCCCATTTCAGCCTTGCCTCCGGATCCCCTCCCATCATAGCTCACTTTCTTGGTGGCTCATCATGGCAGACATCAAAGATTGGCCCTCTCTCGCTCAACTTGACGAAGAATGGATCGAGACAGCCAAAGCTGCGGGCGGGAGCCCAGATCTAGGCGCCTTTCCTTCTATACAAGCCATGCGAGACTTTCTCGAGAACGCGAAGAAAGCCATGGCTCAAGTCATGGCTCCAGCTACGTTCCCGGATGTCAAGGAACAAGATCACAAGGTCAAGATGAGAGATGGGCATGAGATTACCGTGAGAACATATCATCCTCAAAATGCCTCGGCGCCAGGGCTCCTGGGTGTGGTGTATCATGGTGGAGGATGGTGTATTGGTGACTTAACAGGCGAAGATCTGTTGTGCAAGCTCATGGCGAGCAAATTGGGCATGACGGTGGTGAACATCGATTACAGATTGGGACCAGAGTGGAAATTCCCCACGGCACACAATGACTGCTGGGATGCTACGAAATGGGTAAGTGACAGTGTGACAAGAACCTGCGCAGCATCGTCATTTCAATATTGACAGGAGAAACCCTAGGCTGCGGAGAACGCCACTGCGCTGGGAGCAGATCCTTCAGAGGGCTTCACAATTGGCGGTACATCCGCAGGCGGCAACATCACAGCCACAATGTCTCATCTAGCTCGCGACGAGAATCTGTCACCTCCTGTTACAGGCTGCCATCTCATGATTCCAGCCGTCTGCGACGAATCCGCATATCCCGAGCAATTTAAAAAAGACCTCGTCTCCAAACAACAATTGCCCAATGCTCCCATTCTCAGTCACGCAGCCATGGAACTCTTCCTCAACAACTATGTCGAGCCGAAAGATCGAAGCGATCCCATTTTCAGCCCTCTACTGTGGAAGACAGGCCACAAGGGCCTTCCGCCGCAGTACTTCCAGATCTGTGGCGCGGATCCTTTACGTGATGAGGCATTGGTTTATGAGAGGCTTTTGAGGGAAGAAGAGGGCACGAAGACGAAGGTCGATATGTATGCTGGGCAGCCACATGGCTACTGGAGTATCTTTCCACAAATGCGTGCGAGCCAAAGGTTTGTTGAGGACTCGGTCAAAGGCGTGCAGTGGTTGTTAGAACAGAAGAACTGAGGTACATGGTGACCCGGTTTGACCCTCAAACTAAGTGTACATAATGCAGTCATACGACTTCGTCTGTCACACAAAGGCAGAGCGGCCGCTTGCACTGCAATCCTCAACTGCTACGTCTCCTCTTCTGCTTTGCGCTGTCAGGCAATCGGAAATTGTCGGTGACTTTGTAAAGCGTTTTTGCTCATTCGATTCTCGATTCATCCGATTGATTATCGGATGTCTGCTTTTTTAATCGTACATGTCGTACATATATGTACATTGCATGACCGATGCACTCGTCGCGGACCCTCTTGTGCACTCCTCATCCTGCCCATGTGTAATGAGTGTCTTACTGGTCAAGCGTGGCATCGTGTGCAGAGCTGTATGTTTCGCTTAGTTGCCTGTGCAGCAGGACCCATTGCCTCGGAACAGGCTTGAGCCAATTTGTGATATTGTTGCACCGCAATGCCTGCGATAGCCTCCAGCAGAGGCTCTCCCTGCGGGCTGTTGCATCGCGTCTCAGCCGCTAGACGTGCCTTCAAACACAGCAGGCCAGGAAGCCTGTTCGTCCACTTCCTCATCTTCACGGTGCTCACGCCTCCTGGCCCCAGAGCTTCTTTCGCTCCACCCTAGCCTCTCGTGCTTCCTGCTTTCGTCGGCCCCATTTCGCCCTGGCGGCATCTGCCTCCGCTTCCCTCTCCTTTGCAACCTCAGGTGCGGTGACACATAAACTGACAAAGAATTGCGAGCAATTGAACTTTTCTGCCAGTCTCAATCGCGACCAGTGTTTCGGATCTTCCATCCTTAACCGCCGGATTTCATCGACGTCGTCTTGTGTCAGATGATACTTTTTCTCGTATATAGGCCGTATAGGCTGCAGCTCTGTGGCTTTCGGTTGTGATGCTGCTCGTTGTGCTGCGATCGCAGCGAGCACTGATGGGGATTTTTGCGGCGTGTCAGCTGCGGCCGCGGCGGCAGCTTCGGTGTGCAGTTTCCTTCGAGGATCTGACTCGGGTAGAAACTTCGGCGGCGTGTGGTATACATTCGGTGCGCTCGGCGGAGGGTTGTAGATGATGTGTTCGGTCTTTTCTGTCGCGGAGGGCGCGAATGAAGGATCCTGCTTCACGCGAAGCATCTTTCTCGTCCGTCGGTACGATGCAGTGTTGCGGCGGCATGTTTTGCAGACATATTGCGCTGCATCTAATGATATGAGGGACGGGCGGAGGGAGAGTGAGAGCAGGGAGGATGGCATTGTGTTGGTCGTGTGATGCTGCTACAGCATTCTTCTGCCCGACGTGCATTGTAGTCGAAAGGAGCAAGTCACCTCCGCGGCGAAGCCAGCGAGCGCCAAGACTCGACCATACCAACAACCATTCCAAGTTTGCAGAGATTCAGCACGTTTACGGTGGCCACGACTTTATTCATCAGGCGATTTTGCGGTTTCAAGAAATCTTGACCAATGCGCAGGAAGTAGATGAGCACTGACAACGGGACTGTCATAGGCGAACATGAACCGACCCTACTCCCTGACAACAGAATCTGGAAGCAATGAGCAGTCTGCGATCAGGCAACTTCCCCACTGTGGAAAAGCAGTCTATGGGAGAATGATCTGAACCAGCCAGTATACTGCTGATATGAACTACCAAGGTCGATCAACACTTGAGCCTGTCTCAAAAGATCCACTAGCGATTTCCAATGATATGTACTGGCCGTATGGCAGAGCGTGGTCTAAGTTGTTTCTCTGTTTTCCCTTGCTACTGAGTGGGATGTTCTGCTGAAAATGGCCTGATCAGTGTGCGACAATCTTTGGCTACCAGAGCCCTGCCCTCATGCACGCGCAATCCATCTTTTCGACTGACTATGCTGCATCAGCGAATGGCTCCTTTCGGATGGACAAGCATGACATACCTTTCTGCTCTTCGACGGAGCTCAATTCGTTTGCTCTTTGTACCAAGGCTGAGATTTGAGCAGTTCCATCCGGTTGTGCTCTGCTTTCATCGCTGGCGATGCTGGCTTCATGATGTTCGGTGGTTTTGCTGGGTTGATCTTCTTGATGAACTTGAGCGCCAGAGACGCAATGCCCCGCGCTTCAATTGTCGACAGACTCTCAACAGATCCCTAACGACACACGGTCAGTACGTCTGTCGGCAGGTCCAGAGGTAAACTGACCTGTGGCACTGGAGCCGCAAAGCCGAAGCTCAATAATGCAACAAGAGTTGCGATAAATGCTATGAAGCGCATTGCGATTATGTATGTCGCCGGGACCTGAATGAGTCGATGTGGAGCTGTTGGAGTGTGCTGAGGGACCTGCCTGCTTGGAGGAATCGGAATGTCTCTATTCTTTCATTTTATATATCCTCAATCGGCTTGGACTCCGACGCTATTGACATAAACATGGGCATTGACGGGCTCGACTCCGCGATCTGTGCTGAATAATGGTACGAATGGGATGAGTTAATAGCCGAACGCGCTGAGAGCTACTTGACGGTCGACTTGGAATAGCATCGAATCTTCGGATTGAAGCTGAAAACGCCGACTTTCATATGCTGTTTTCGAGATGCACTGCCTGCTTGAGGAAAGGTCGTCTACACTCGAAACACATCGTCTGTCTTCGATCTTGGCATCAGCTGCATGCTCCCTCTTGCAATCGAATACGCCGATACATACCCTCAACTTTCGAGCCTCTGGCTTGCACCGGTTTTCCTATTGGAACAGAATGGTATTGCTATTTAATTCACTCTCGATTCGTGGCAGCACCACAAGTGCCGATTCGCTCTGCCGAGCGCGATGAATCGAAGCCCAGCTTTGCGTGAAATTGAGCGGTAGCTCTGCCCACAATGAGGTTTCGGGCGCGGTATCGAAGTCATCTGCCTGTACCACGCAATTGCTCTATGCGGTTCTGCACAAGAATGTGTCTGGCTTTCGCAGGCCTTGCACCGGCTATCTTCTCATAGAGTCAGCTCCGTCGACCTATGCCCTGAGGATTCATCGCCTCGGTGCAACCGCCATGGACACCAAGTCGAAGGTTTCAACGCCAGAGTGGTCATTGAATGTGAGGATTCATCTGGAAGCGAATGTCAAAGCATGCTCGCAAGCGCCGTCGACAGCAGCGCAGAGTATATCAAATACAGCAACGAACTCCGCCCACGGTCTGTGTCTCATTTGTATCGCTAGCTGGTGACCCGCAACCACAATCGCAATGGCGAAGCCGTACTTGATATCATCAACTTCCCGGTCCCATGCTGGCAGCTTTCCCTGACGAACGAGCTTGCACCACTGGAGGATGTTAGCTCGATGTTCGATGCCTTCCGAGGAATAATCGACTGAGCGAGATCCAAGCAGATCATCGACACAAGGACTGCCAACATATCGCCTGGCCATTTTCATCCACTGGTATAGCAGGCTCGGGTTGCAGTCCACAAGATCAAGTTCGAAATGATTCCGCTCGAAGTACATTTGAGCCGCTTCGTTGCGGATTTGACGACAGACTTGCAGTAGAGCAGGCACTTCCAGTCCAGTCAATGCACGAAGTCTGAGAGGCTCGTAAGGGTCAGAGATAACGAGCACTTGCTCGTAGACCGTGTTACGGAGCTCCGCTGAGAGTTGGAAGAACATGCATCGCGGTGGCTGCTGGTCATGTCAACTCACGAGTTCTTGCATGGGACATTAATACTTGTTCTCACCGTTGCCGACGACGCCATGATGATTCACATGCGCAATACTGGAAGCAAGGCCCTTTTTCGCAGTGCGTGCCTTGTGTTTGGGTGCAAGTCACTGCGATGGTGGCTCGGCAGCGAGCGGCATGCTGTCAAGCAGTCGCCATGACGCGTGCAGCCGTTGAGAAGGTGCGCGCCATACGGTCACAGATGCTTTGCAAAAACAGGCGCGCTTGGATTTGCACGATGTCCTCGCTGTGCGAGAATGTGCAACAGTAATAATCGTGCGCATGATCCCTGAACAGAGCTCAAGCTGACATGGACAGAAACCACTCTAGACGTTCAATTGCACGTTTCAGGCGTACAACCGACCACTGAATAGATAGGCGGAGCTCAAGATGATTTGCGACGCCGGCGCCTTCGAAGTCATAGGTTGCGGATTCCAAAAGATAGATGTCGTGCTATCAGGAAGCTTTACGATTCAGCCGAGATGTCGCCAAGAGGTCCGAAGTGAACAAAGCCCCGGCCCGAGAGCTGCTCCACCCCAATCTAGAGCTGAGCTCGTACGACCGCATACAACAGCCAAACCGTATCAAAAGCAGTATATAGCTCTCTCGCAGATTTTAATCTCTCATCTAGCTCCAGAAATTATTGAAATGTCGAACAAGTCCAGTTATCCGCACTTTGGAGCTGCAAAGATTTCACCTTACGGCATCAGAACCTCACCATACTACACATCGGTCACACACGGCAATGGACCTTGCACGATCGTCACATTGGCAGGTCAAATTGGTGCAAGACCAGATGGAACGGTCCCCAGTGACCCAGTCGAACAGTATAGACTCGCCATCAGCAACCTCGGACGCTGTCTCGAAGCAGCCGGAGCTCGTGTACAGGACATTCTGAGGCTCAACTATTACATTGTGAACTATGATGCCAAAAATCCACGGCATCGGCCCATATTGATGGAGTTCCTAGGCGATCATCGACCTGCTTCGACATTGATCCCAGTTGAGCAGCTTGCTACGCCGGAATTTCTGTTCGAGATCGAGGCAACGGCCGCAATACCTCAACATCCTACCGAGCGCGTTGATGTCGTTGTGGTAGGTGCTGGTTTGAGTGGACTGCAAGCCGCAGTGGATCTGCACAAAGCGGGGAAAACAGTCAAGGTCTTGGAAGCTCGAGATCGTGTGGGCGGGAAAACATGGTCTCGGGCTGCGCAAGGAAGTGTCTGTGATGTTGGTGCCGCGTGGATTAATGACACCAATCAATCGAAAATGTATGCTTTGGCTCGGAAATGTGAGTTCATGTGGTTTTCTTCGCCTGAAATAATTGTTCCGTTACTGATCTCATGCAGATGGCTTGGAGCTGATCACCCAGAATACCGACGGCAGCATCGTCTGTGACGAGGGCATCGGAAATCACAAATCCCACCCTTACGGCCAACTGCTCGCCAGTGCGACCGACAAAGCCCAAATTGAAGATATCGTCCGAGTACGAGATATTTTCGAAGCAACGTGCCAGCAAATCGACATCTTCAATCCCGTAGCATCAGGCCGAAAGTTGCGCAAAGACCTCGACAATATCACCTTCGAACAATGGCTTCAGACTCTCAATCCCAGCGAACACGCCATCAATGCCCTCCGAGTGGGTACACGTGCTATGTTGGGAGTTGAGCCTTCCGAATTGAGCGCGTTATATTTCCTCGACTACTGCAAATCCGGCGGCGGATATATGCAAATGCGCTCGGACCAGAAGAATGGGGGCCAGTATTTACGGATTTACTCGGGCACCCAATCTTTCAGTAAATCTCTCGCCACCGAGCTCCCAGAAGACGCGCTCATTCTAATGTCGCCGGTTCGTCGGATTGAGCAGATTGACGGAGCAGGATTGCGAGTGACTTCTGCCAGAGGAGTGTTCGAGGCTTCGAGAGTGATCGTCTCCGTGCCGACTCCGCTGTATCAGGAAATCACGTTCAACCCGCCTCTCCCGCCTGCAAAGCTCGAATTGTCCACATCCTCAAGATTGGGCGATTACTGCAAATCAATCGTGTTTTACCAGTCTCCCTGGTGGCGCAAGCACGGTCTCACGGGCATGTCCCAGTCCGCAAAAGGGCCTTGCGTAGTGACGCGAGACACCAGCGTCGATGCCGACAAGCACTACAGTCTCACATGCTTCCTTGTGGGACAGCCTGCTCGTGATTGGATGGTCTTGTCGGACGAGGAGCGTAAGAAGGCGGTGCTAGAGCACATTCGAAAACTTTTCGGCAAATTTGCGCATGTGCAAGAACCGGTCCACATTGAAGAGCAAATTTGGCGCAACGAGCAGTGGTCTCAGGGTTGCCCTTGTCCCGTTCTGGGTCCTGGTGGGTTGACCAAATTTGAGAAAGTGCTGAGGGAGCCGGCGGGCAAGGTGCATTTCGTAGGCACCGAGACGGCCTTTGAATGGAAGGGGTACATGGAGGGAGCTGTCAGATCGGGGGAGCGAGGGGCGGAAGAGGTGCTTCGATGTTTGGATGAGGCGAAGTTGTAAATGCTTGTCGGTTGCATTGTACATCTATCGAATGTCTCGCCTCTGTTAATCTGGAATCTACCTGCTCCCGAGATGTGTCATATGCACTCGCCCTGCTCCAAGACGTCCTCGCTCAATTTCACGTAGTAAAAGTCATCCCGTTTGGAGACATTTGATTGAGGTCAGAGGTGGAATGTGCACGTGTTGCCTGTGGTTATTTCCTGCAAAGTTGGGGCTGCTACCCAGGCATCCGAGGCTGCCCGCGAGGCCGCAGCTAGAAGGGCCATCACTGGAGATTTTGCGCATCCTTTATGTCCTCTCTACCCATGGTGGACATCGCGTACCATGCAAAGGCGCTGTGCTAGGTCAAAAGATGCAAAGCCGATGGGAGCCAATGGAACTTTGTGCATATGACATTCAATCCATATAGACCTCGTTTTTCAAATTCCTGAGATTTTGTAAAAAGCCGTATCCAGTGCCACCTTCGTTCGGTGGTTGACCGTATCGGAGGTCGTAACCTCGTGCAGGCGCGATCCCAGGCTTGCTGTTTGTTACACTCGTTCTACCCAGCGCCTTTCGCTTGTCGTCGACAGTCCTCTGTAGGGACTCAACGAATCGGGTACGGGCCTTCTCTTCAGCCGTACCCTTGAATACTTCAGCAAGCCCTCGCATTTCATCGACTCGAGCATTGGCAGCCTCGAGACCTTCCGCTCCGATCGCCAGCAAGTCATTGACCTCGTCCCTTAGCTTCTCGGCGTATTCTTTGCCTTTCTCTTCGCGTGTTCTGGTGTCATCGCTGCTCTCTGGGCCCGAGACAGATATCAGGGACGATGTCAGAGAGGTCTCCGAGGGTGCCAATGGCCATTGCATAGCTGAGCCAAAGGTTTTGACGACCGCATCGAGGCGCTCACGGACAGTAGTCAATTGGCGGAGCTTTTGGAGAAATTCGGGTTCCACGGACTTGTCCTTCGCCTCTGCCGCATCTTTTGCCGCTTCTGTGCCGCCTGTCTCTTGCTCGTTTGCTTCCACTGCATCAGGATCGTCGTCTATGGCTGACTTGCCAGTCACGAACAATTCCACATCATTCTTCAGTCCATTGCTGAAGGTATCGGTCAAGCCCAATGTCTCTCCCCGCAACACTTCCACTTCGTAAGCCAACCTGCTGCCACTCCGGATGATCTCATCAGTGAGCTGGGTCAGGGTGTCTGACAGACGTGTGGTCTGCGCGTTCCATTGCGCCAGAAGCGTCTGGAGCTGCGAGGAGAGCTCGGGCAAGGCGACTGCTCGGCCAGCTCTTTGGGTTGTGGAAGACAGGGAGAGCGGCGGCAGCGTGCTGTTTAGATAGTCGACGGGGTCGAAGTCGGCCTGCAGGAAGGGCTGCACATTGCTATCAGCCACATGCGATGACTTGGGCTCGATGTTTGCCGCGGTCGAAATGGCCATGGCTGCTCCTTCGTCAGTCGGCGTTCGCCAGCACCACAGCTCACTCGTCACACAACCGCACATGCACGCGTGAGTGCCTGCAACGGAGCGGGCCGGTGCT
>ANSM01007631.1:0-22119 GCA_000347735.1 Cercospora canescens BHU | reverse complement strand
CGCCATCCCCATCATTCGCACCCGCACCACCGGACGAGTCAGATTCACGAGGACGAGGATGAGGAGTACAGTGATGAGGAGGAAGACGAGGAGTACTCGGACGAGGAGCCGGAGCCTGAACCGCCTCGAGGCCATCCCGGCGTGCCAGACTTCTTCTCGTTTGGCTCTCATCTGACCGTCAAAGGTATCCTGACTCCGTGGGTTGAGAAGCTGAAAGCCGAGCTAAAGGGTAACGCAGATAACCTGCTCACGGTAGCGGACGACCTCCTCAAGAATGACGGCCGAAAGTTCATCGAAATGATGGAGCAGCTGGCCGAGCGACGCCTGCAGCGAGAACAGCGGTCCCAGTACGAAGCAGACACCCACTCCGGCTATCCTCCCGGCGACCCCGCCTACGACCACGATCAGTTGGACGGCGACGAGTTCGACGACGAAGAGGAGTCGTACAATTCGCAGGAAGAGTACGACGATGACATGGAAGAGGAGGAGGACATGGTGGGTGACATCAAGATGGCAAGTCCCTCACATCTTCCAACTAATCCCGAGCAGGAGGAGCTGACCGAGGAACAACGTGTGCAGGAAGGACGCCGAATGTTTCAAATATTTGCAGCACGCATGTTCGAGCAGCGCGTGCTGACCGCCTACAAGGAGAAGGTTGCAGCCGAACGTCAGCAGAAGCTCCTGGACGAACTCGAGGAGGACGAAAAGGCACAGGCACAGCGCGAGGCCAAGAAGCAACGCGACGCGCAGAAGAAGAAAGACAAGAAGAAGCAGCAGCAACTTGCCAAGGCAGAGGAGAAGGCGAGGCGTGATGCGGAAAAGGCAGCCGAGGAGGCCCGGTTACGAGAGGCCGAGGAGAAGAAGCAAGAGGAGCAACGTCGCAAGAAAGAGGAACAGCGACGGAAGCGCGAAGAAGAGAAGAAGCGACAAGAAGAGGAGAAGGCGCGCAAGGAGGCCGAAAAGCTCAAGCGACAACAGGAAGAACAGCAGCGACGAGACGAGGCTGAACGCAAGGCCCGCGAGCAGAAAGCCGCCGAGAAAGCGAGGAAGGAGGAGCAGCGTCGACGGGAGCGCGAGGAGCGCGAAGCACGCGAAAAAGAGGCTCGCGAGCGGAAGGCACAAGAAGACAAGGAGAGAAAGGAACGTGAAGTCAAGGCAAAAGCAGAAAAGGAAGCTCGAGATCGGGAGAAGAGTGCACAACAGGCTGCGAACGTGCAGAATGCTGCACAACCCCCGGCGTTGTCGAAGCGTCCCTCTCAAGCTACCGTGGCTATACCGGGCGTGTTCGGCAAGCAGACGCCTTCTGCTATGGCATCGCCTCACCCTTCAGTGCCCACGCCGGCGATTCCCAAAGCTCCCACTCCCTCGAAGGCCCGACAAGCATCGCAACAGGGCTCGCATGCCTCCTCGCCGAAGCAGACACAATCGCAGATGTCGAGCGCTCCCAGCAAATCCTCCTCGCCCGGAAGCAGCGGACCCCAGCAAGCTCAGAACCAGCCGAAGCAGATCTTGCAAAAGTCTGGTAACCAGCAAGCGAACCATCAAAGCCAGCACCCTCTCGGCGCGCCCTCTCCGCTCCATCATCAACCCACTCAGCCACCGCCTGGAATGCCTCATCCTCAACAATTCCCACCAGGAGGTTTCGGAGGAATGCCGCCAATGGGCTTTCCCAACTTCCCAGGCCCGCGGGGGCCCATGGGCATGCCGAATATGGGACAGCGCGGCCCGATGCCCATGTTTCCACAACAGCCGCCTCACATGGGCTTTCCAAACGGTCTCGGGTTCGGTGCTCCAGGCATGAATGGCATGGCACCACTGCCCGGCATGATGATGCCTCAGCAGCATGGAAGACCGTTTCCGTTTGACGGCCCTGGGATGATGGGGCAGCAGCAGCCGCCGCCTCCAGGATTTGGGCAGCCTCAACTGCACCACCAGCAGACATCGCCAATCGGGCAACCGCCGGCCAGTGGCATTGAAGCGCAGCGACAAAACATCGCCGGCCACTCACGTCAGGCATCGGCCGATAAAGATCGCCTCGATGCAGGAGCTTCTCAGCCGATTGCTCGACCTGCGCCGATACAGCGACCCGGCAGCGTTCGTCCCTCAGGTCCAGAGCGCAATGGATCTGGGGAGATTGATGATCTGTCGAAGCACTTGGGAAGCTCCGCACTTCTTGACGACTCTGACGAGCCCATCCTTAATGGTGAGAACACTCGTCGCCATTCGAACATGGCTGGCAACCCGCGTGGGATCAACATCCCCGGAGCTGGCATGGCTCCGATGGGTGGCGGCGGCTTTGGTGGTTTTGGTGCTCCAGGCACCTCTTGGGGCAACACACCTGCCGCCCCATTTGGGCAGAGTCCGGCATTAGGGGGTCCTGGCTGGGGAGCATTGCCTCCGCAAGTTGGCAGCTGGGGCGCGAACAATGCCGCTTTCCCAAACGCCAACCACTTTGGTTCGTTTGGTGGCCCGCTAGGTGCTCCTCGTCCTGGCCCTCAAACTCGACCGATCACAGTGCGACAGTTGCTGTGCAGTGCTTGCAGAGATCTCTCTCGCTCCGGGGAGGAGTATCACAATGTCGAAACCGTGATTCACCACATCATGTCTCGCAATCCACCATTGGACTTCCCGCCGGATGTCGCCGAAGTCAAGGACATTTCGACAGTGGAAGGTGATTCTCGCAATGGCGGCGGTGAACTTCAATTCCGAGAACACGACAACGGCACGAAGGAGATCAAATGGACGCAAGATGTGTCGACGCCAGACCAGGGACATCGTCCTGCGGAACTCGCGGCGATAGGATCGCCTGCCGTGGGTAAGAGCTCTCCTGCATTTGGTGCGTTCGGTGCTCCAGGTGCTGGTCGTGGGTCATCAACCATTGCACCTCCGCAGGGTGGCATCTTTCAGAACCTTGGCGCAATTGGGAGCTCGGGATCATAAATAACGGATGCATGCAGAGTGGGCACAAGGCGGCAGGCTTTCATGACCACAATTCGGGTTTTTCTCTCCCAATGCCCGTGCTTGGGATGCAGGGGTAATGGGCGCGCTGACTGTATGCTGCGCCCCATCTCGCTAGCTATGACTTCTAGCGCGGCACACACGACTTGTTCGTTGTTTCTTCTCGAATCACCAAGTCGGCTCTACTTCTTGTTGGATGTTGAGCTTGAACCCTCTGTTCCCCGTCTCCACATACGTTTCGCCCTCCTTTCGCAATGTCGTGCTTCCTTATCGCCCATGTGATGGATTCTCGTGACGTCTTGCTTCTCCTGTTTCAGAAAAGAAAGAAGCTCACGGATCTCGACTGATGCCCTGCACACAACCCCGCCATCTCTCTCCTTCGCCTCACTCCCCTTCTCCCACTCTCATCCACATCCGTCGCCACACCTCCCTTACAAGGAGCAGCTCGGTCGCTGCTGCACCCCTTACGACGGCTCATTCAGACTATCCGTCGCTATCGTCCGCTGTGTTAGTTTCTGTCTCCAAGTTGCGTTGTAGCTTCCTGCTACTGGTGCTGACCACGGGAGAGAAAGATTTCTTCCTTCTCTTCTTTGTTTTTTTGTGGTCTTGCGAATGTTCACGTACCTTCTAAATGAAATAGCACATTACTCTGGTAATTTTTGAACATTTGCGCCACGAGCTCGACGTTCATGTTTTGGATGTTGATTTCCTGGATTTTTTTTTGGAGTTAGCTGAGGATTTGTTTGTTTGTTCTGGATTTTTCCCTTTTTTTCTTTTGGTTTTGGTTTTTGGTGATGGATTAAGAGGAGGGGGAGGAGAAAGGAAGGAAGAAGGAAGGACGTACTTGGAGGGATTTGTTTAGTACCGTTATTGCTTCGTTGAGCTTTTCTACGTTGGTGATTATGCGGGTTAGGAGGAGGGATTGTTGGTGTTCGTGGGGGGATTCCTGGGTTTGGTTAGAGAGGGGTAGGAGGGGTTTGCGTTTGGGGAGAAGAGGGATGCAGACCATGCTGATTTAGGCTGTGGCTCGTTCGAGTGGGTGGAAGAGAAGTGGTTTACTATGTGGTCTGTTGTTCGGACGTGTTAGAGGCGACGCGTTTATTGTTGCTGCGAAGTGGTGGTGTCGGAAAGGGTCCACCGTACTGAAGTAAGCGAGCCAGTCAGCGCAACTAGCGTGAACTCTGTTTGGACTCACACGCATCATCGCCTGGAACTCTGTTGCTTCTCTCTTCCTACTTCACGATCGAGCATTGGGAAGACAGCTCCGGAAATGGCTTCTTCTACTGAGGCGGCGGCGGCACAATGGCTTGAGCAGCTTGCGGCTATGCGAGCTGCTATCGCGGAGCTCAAATTACCGGCAACGAATGGCGAACAGAAGCCTGCGTTCGAAGCTGATCTGGACCTGGAACTGGACGACGAGGACCTCTCACCGGCTTCGGGGGATGATATTTGGGATCTCACCAGTGAACAAGAGGAAGACACGTTCAGTGAGGACAGTGTTGAAGTGCCTGCGACAGATGGACAAGTGCAGGATGGCTCGAGAGACTGGCTGCACGAGAAGTGCCAAACTGTGGCCAACAAGGGCAACGGACTCGAGGCCAGCGCTCTGCAAGAGCAGATCATTGCCGTACTCGCATCAGACAGCAGTGATGATGAGCTGCAGATGACCCTGGCCAATATTCTGGGCTTTGAAGAACTCGATTTAGTCTCGGATATCCTGCAGTATCGAAAATCAATACTTACCTCCAATTCTGCTCCTTTGGACTCTTCTCGTCCATCCGGTCTTCTTTCGAAAGCGGAACGCGACGCTCGGCTTCGAGAACAGGATCGATTGCACAAAAGCGCCCCACTTGCGGCTGCACAGAATCGTTCACAGGCAGAGTATCCGCACATTTACAAAGCTCATGATGCGGGCAACACCCTCTCTGCTCATGGAAGAAAATATGCACTTCCTATGGGTAGTGAGCGGATTGAAAGGGAGAAGTATGAAGAGTATAGCATTCCGGCCAATCGAGTGGGCGTGCTCGGGCTCAAGCAGAAACTTGTCGACATCAAGGATCTCGATGGCCTTTGCAGACGTACATTCAAAGGCTATAAATCGCTCAACCGCATGCAGAGTTTGGTCTACCCCGTGGCGTATAACACGAGCGAGAATATGCTCATTTGCGCCCCGACTGGTGCGGGTAAGACTGATGCCGCGATGCTCACGATTTTGAACACCGTGGCGAAGAATATCCACCCCAATCCCATCGAGGAGCCAGATGCTACGGAGTTTGCTGTGCATGTTGGCGATTTCAAGATCGTGTATGTGGCCCCAATGAAAGCGCTGGCGGCGGAAATCACAGAAAAGCTGGGGAAGAGACTTGCGTGGCTTGGCATCCAAGTGCGTGAGCTGACTGGTGATATGCAACTTACGAAAGCGGAGATCGTGGCGACTCAGATCATCGTCACGACGCCAGAGAAGTGGGATGTTGTGACGAGAAAGTCGACTGGTGACACGGAGCTTGTGCAAAAGGTTCGTCTTTTGATCATCGATGAGGTGCACATGCTGCATGATGAGAGAGGTGCCGTTTTGGAGTCCTTGGTTGCGAGAACTGAACGACAGGTCGAGAGTACACAGTCTTTGATTCGGATCGTGGGCTTGAGCGCCACGTTGCCAAACTATGTTGATGTGGCGGATTTCTTGAAGGTGAACCGGATGGCGGGCTTGTTCTTCTTCGATCAGTCCTTCCGACCTGTGCCCCTCGAACAGCACTTTATTGGCGTCAAAGGGAAACCCGGCACGAAGACCAGTCGTGACAATATCGACAATGTGGCTTTTGAGAAGGTCAAGAACATGCTCGAGTGTGGACATCAAGTCATGGTGTTCGTGCACAGCCGGAAGGATACGGTCAAGACTGCCAGAACGTTGTACGAGATGGCTACGGAGCAAGGCTTGACTGACCTTTTTGACCCAAGTTTGTCGGAGGGATACACTCAAGCACTCAAAGATGTAAAGCAGTCCAAGGGTCGAGAGATACGCGAACTGGTTGCCAAGGGCATGGGCACGCATCATGCGGGCATGCCTCGCTCGGATCGGAACCTCATCGAGCGACTGTTCGCTGAAGGCGTGCTCAAAGTACTCTGCTGTACCGCGACTCTCGCTTGGGGCGTCAATCTTCCAGCCGCAGCTGTCATCATTAAAGGAACGCAGCTTTACAGCGCCGAAGCAGGTAAATTCGTGGATGTTGGCATTTTGGATGTTCTGCAAATTTTTGGTCGTGCTGGTCGTCCCCAATTCCAAGACACCGGTATTGGCATGATCTTGACGACCCAAGACAAGTTGCAGCACTATTTGACTGCTGTAACGCAACAACAGCCGATCGAAAGTCAATTTAGTAAGAAGCTGATTGATAACCTGAATGCCGAGATCTCCTTGGGCACTGTCACCAGTGTGCCGGAAGCTATTACCTGGATGGGCTACTCTTACCTTTTCGTCCGCATGAAAAGGAATCCAATCGCATATGGTATTGATTGGGCCGAGATCCAACGAGACCCAAACCTGGTTCAGCGGAGACGCGACCTCATCATTCGAGCCGCCAAAGTCTTGCAGTCGAGCCAGATGGTCATTTTCAATGAGACAACAGAAGAACTCCGGGCGAAGGATGTTGGGCGAATCGCAAGTCAGTATTATGTGCTGCAAACCAGCGTTGAGATCTTCAACACTATGATGCGACCCCAAGCTACGGAAGCGGATATTTTGAAGATGATTAGTATGAGTGGGGAGTTCGACAACATCACCAGCCGAGAGAGCGAAGAGAAGGAATTGATGAGGTTGAAAGACAACGCCGCGCCTTGCGATATCGACGGCGGTATTGGAACTCAGCAAGGCAAGACTAATGTTCTCCTGCAATCCTACATCAGCAAGGCGAACCTCGAAGACTTTACCCTGGTCTCTGACACGGCATATGTTGCTCAGAACGCAGCACGCATTTGTCGAGCATTGTTCATGATCGCGCTCAACAGACGTTGGGGCTATCAGTGCCTTGTACTGCTGAGCATGTGCAAGAGCATTGAAAAGCGAGTCTGGCCATATGAGCACCCCTTCCATCAGTTCGAGCTGCCACAGAGCGTCATGCGACAGCTTGATGAGAAAGGCAGTACCGCTTCGATCGAATCGCTACGAGACATGGATGGCGCTGAGATTGGCAACCTGGTACACAATCAGAAGATGGGCAGTACCATCGGCAAGTTGCTGAACAATTTCCCGACGGTGGCTGTCGAAGCCGAAATTGCTCCACTCAATCGAGATGTGCTTCGCGTGAAACTGTACGTGACGCCCGAGTTCACTTGGAACGATCGTCATCATGGCAAGAGCGAAAGCTACTGGATCTGGGTGGAGAACTCCGAGACCAGTGAGATCTATCATCACGAGTACTTCATTCTCAGTCGGAAGAAGCTGTACGACGATCACGAGTTGAACTTCACAATTCCGCTCTCGGACCCGCTGCCAAGTCAGATTTATGTTCGAGCTGTCAGCGATCGTTGGCTGGGGGCGGAGACTGTCACGCCTGTCTCATTTCAGCATCTGATACGTCCGGATACTGAAAGCGTTTACACAGACCTGCTCAATCTGCAACCTTTGCCGATCAAGGCATTGAAGAACCCGTTGCTGGAAGAGATCTACGGACAACGGTTCCAGTTT
The DNA here is from genome assembly GCA_000347735.1 of Cercospora canescens BHU. Classification (NCBI taxonomy): domain Eukaryota; kingdom Fungi; phylum Ascomycota; class Dothideomycetes; order Mycosphaerellales; family Mycosphaerellaceae; genus Cercospora; species Cercospora canescens. Next base: position 14,477 of record ANSM01007631.1, on the reverse strand, counting down.
TTCAATCCCATGCAGACACAGCTCTTCCACTGCATGTTCTACACGCCAGCCAATGTTCTGCTTGGCTCTCCTACCGGGTCTGGAAAGACCATTGCCGCGGAACTTGCCATGTGGTGGGCTTTTCGCGAGAAGCCTGGAAGCAAGGTCGTCTACATTGCGCCGATGAAAGCGCTTGTCCGTGAGCGTGTTCAGGATTGGCAAAAACGGCTGACTCGACAGATGGGACTTAAGCTGGTGGAGTTGACTGGTGACAACACACCTGATACTCGAACGATTCGTGACGCGGACATCATTGTGACCACTCCTGAGAAGTGGGATGGTATTTCGCGTTCGTGGCAGACTCGAAGCTACGTTCAACAAGTCAGCTTGGTCATCATTGATGAGATTCATCTGCTTGGCGGAGACCGTGGTCCGATTCTCGAAATCATTGTGAGTCGTATGAATTACATTGCTTCACAGAAGAAGGGCTCTGTGAGAATCGTTGGCATGAGTACTGCTTGTGCGAACGCCATGGATTTGGCCAACTGGCTTGGTGTCAAAGAAGGTCTGTTCAACTTCCGACATTCGGTACGCCCGGTACCCCTCGAGATCTATATCGATGGATTTCCGGAACAGAGAGGGTTTTGTCCATTGATGGAGAGCATGAATCGGCCAACGTTCTTGGCGATCAAGGCTCACAGCCCTAGCAAGCCTGTTATTGTCTTCGTGGCTTCGAGAAGACAGACAAGACTTACTGCGAGGGCGTTGATCAATCTTTGCGGTATGGAGGATAATCCGAGACGATTCATGCATATGTCCGAGGACGACCTTGCGCTGAATACAGAGAGAGTCAAGGACGATTCATTGAGAGAAGCTCTGAGCTTTGGCATCGGACTGCATCATGCCGGTCTGGTCGAGTCAGATCGTTCGCTGGCGGAAGAGCTGTTCGCCAACAACAAGATACAGATCCTGGTAGCGACGAGTACGTTGGCCTGGGGCGTCAACTTGCCTGCTCATTTGGTCGTGGTCAAGGGAACACAGTTTTTTGACGCAAAGATCGAAGGTTACAAAGATATGGACTTGACTGATGTCTTGCAAATGCTGGGAAGAGCTGGCCGACCGCAGTTCGACACTTCTGGTATTGCGAGAATCTTCACGCAAGACTCCAAGAAAGCCTTTTATAAGCACTTCCTGCATACTGGCTTCCCTGTTGAGTCGAGCTTGCATAACGTTCTCGACAATCACTTGGGTGCTGAAGTCTCTGCTGAGACCATCGCCACCAAGCAAGATGCCCTGGACTACTTGACCTGGACTTTCTTCTTCCGACGTCTGCACAAGAACCCGTCCTATTATGGTTTGGAAATTTCTGCCGAGGACAACAACACCATTGCAGCACAGCAAGCTGCCAATGACTACATGATCGAAATGGTCGACCACTCACTCAATGAGCTTGCCAAATCCAAGTGTATCACAACCATGCCAAATGGAGACATCGATCCCACACCACTGGGAAAGATCATGAGTTACTACTATCTCTCGCACAAGACCATTCGCACATTGACCGAGCATGCCCAACCCACTGCGACTTTCGAAGACGTGTTAGGCTGGATGTGTCGCGCGACCGAATACGATGAACTTCCTGTCCGCCACAATGAAGATCTCATCAACGCCGAATTGTCCAAGAATCTTCCCATCGACGCAGAGAAATTGGGTCTGGTCATGTGGGACCCGCACGTCAAAGCTCATCTCTTACTTCAGGCGCACTTTTCGAGAATCGATCTTCCCATCAGCGATTATGTTGGTGATCAGAATTCCGTTCTGGATCAAGCGATTCGTATCTTGCAAGCTTCGATCGATGTGCTTACTGAGTTGGGATATCTGCAGAGTTGCAGGATGATGACGTTGCTCCTGCAGTGTGTCAAGAGCGGGAGGTGGCCGGATGACGGGCCGTTGGCGATCTTCCCTGGAGTTGGGCCCGAGAAAGAGAAGAAGAGAGTTCTGGGAGAGAACTCGAGGCCGAAGACTTTGATCGAAGCTACGACTTGCGAGAAACCAGTCCTTGAAAGTGCATTGAAGCAAGTCGGTCTCCCGAATGCGAGCTTCGGAAGGGTCGTGAAGCCTCTTGGACAACTGCCGCAGCTGCGAGTCGATGTCTCGGATGTGAATGCGCTGGGCTTGAGCGTTCACCTCTCCCGACTCAATCCTGTTCAGGATAAGGAGTACAGAATCTACGCGCCACGGTACCCGAAGCCACAGACGGAAGGATACTTTTTGATTGTCCACGATGCGGCGAATGGGGAAATTTATGCGATGAAGAGAGTCAATTGGCCGACGAATGATAGGGGTGGGAAGGGAAAAGGTGCGGGTACGAATGCTACAGGCAGCAGGCCGACGACGAAGTCGAGTGTCAGTCTGCCGGAGAGTGATGTGGAGAGGAAGATCAGAGTTGTGGTTGTCAGCGATGCGTATATCGGGATGGAGTGGGTGGTTGAGGAGGATGTGGAAGTCCCGCCTGTGCCGAAGGTGGTGGATGATGGGTTGAAGAAGGGGAAGAAGTAGATGAATGGCGAAGAACAGGCGCCAGAGCAACATGCGCGTGCATGGAACGAATAGATGATGCAAAATTATGAACTATAGGTGCATGGAGCTCTGAATCCCGCTGATTGAGCCGAGACGTAGGCAAGCGGCTGCAGTTTTACTTGACGCTAATGCACGAAACTTACTAGCGGCGTTTCGAGTCGGTGCTTGCTGTGATTTCAAGTTGCCCAAGCTTCTCCCCGAACTTCTTCTCAGCAACATCAACATCCAAGCCAGTGGCAACCAATTCGCAATGGCCGCCGAGGACATCGAGATTGTCGTGCCTGACGGCGATGTGATTCTCGTCGTCGGCCCACCCGATTCGGCGACATGTGGGAAGATGCAAGTCTCCGCTGCCACTCTCGCCGCCATCTCACCGGTCTTCAGGGCGCTCTTTGGGCCACAATTTCGCGAAGGTCAGCAAGATAGAGATGCCTCACACCCGGCCGAGATCCCGCTGCCGGACGATGACTACCTTGCCGTCCTGCGACTTTGTCGGCTGGCGCATGCGATGCACGATGGCCTGGATGCTCCCCTCAACGCTACCCAACTCCTCAGTCTCGCCATGACCGTCGACAAGTACTGCTGTGTAGCTCCAGTCAAGCTCCCATGTTCCGCGCTGCTTCTCGCGTGGTGCCAATACAGCCACATGCACGCAGGCAGCACCGCGGCCTCCATACAGCGCGATATGTGGCGTATGACTTCCGCGGCTTATCTCCTCGACTATTCACACACCTTCAAGACCGTCACTTCTATGCTCATCACACACACCTGGGGCAAATTCGATTTCCTCTCGACTGAAGTGTTGCCTTCGAGTGTCACCTGTGACACTTCCCCGCTCATGCATGCTGAATCGATCGACTGACTTCGCACAGCTGTCGTTGCTGAGAAGCGAAGCACTGCCCGGCAGGAATTCAGCAGATGCCTACCAGACGTTCTGATTGACTGCAGTTGGATGACTTGCCGATGTCCCGACTCTTATGCCGACCTCATGCAGGCGTTGGCAAAATCGCTCGGCTTTGAGCTCTGGCCGCCGAAGTTTGACAGTCAGGATGCTCGCCTCCTTACGCTGATTGAGAAGGCACGACACTTACCACTGATGAAACACAGCAACTACGGCTCTTGCAGCAGGCCGAGATCCGATCATGGTATAGACACATCGATTTTTTGTACGGCTGCGGATCGCGTTGCAGCTGGGTGTGAAGGCTTGTGTTTGGCCTGCGCAAAAGCATCCTCCACCAGAATGGGGTCTAAGTGCTATGTGCACCGCCCAACGTTCGGGAGCTCTGCACGTCAGCTCCGTGCTAAGAACCTTCTAAAGTCGCAGAGGAAATCATTGGCAGGCGTCAAGCCACTTTGATGTCGTCGGTATCATGACGGATCAACTTGCGGCAGCAGCAGCATTAAGGATCCGTAGGGTGCAAAGACGACGCTAGGAAGACGATCAAGAACAAGAAACTAAGTCCAATGCTCGCGAAAAAGCGTGACATCATGCTGAGAAGAGACATGGGGCTTTAGCTGCGCAAAGTCGCGAACTAATAATAGACTAGAACGATAGTGAACAGAAGTATCGTTCGTTCTACAATAGGAACATCGAGTAGAGACTCAATTTAAGACTTGAAAGAGGATCTGCAAGACGTTGACTGACGGAGATTGCGAGCTGTGCAAATTGCGCGCAGTTTTCACACCTCCGATTCACGGCGATTTCCCATGGCCACAGAAAGATGATATATTTCGCGAAGCTTAGTTCGACAGCAACTATACATACTTCAAGCAGCCTGTACGTCGACTTGGCTCTCGGACGCAGTCGGTAATGCTATGCATGTATGGTTACGTCTCCGATCCAAATTCCGGGAAGCTACAATCAAATTGAACGATAAGGTTCGAGTTCGAGTTTGCATCTAACAAGACACTGCCATCCGCAGCACTTACTTCGGCCATGAACCTCCCCCGCGTTCCTCCATTCGCCCAAAAGATGCGGAGCGGAGTATAAGTCCCTGCAGCTAGCTGGGTCTTGAATATGAACGGCCCGCTATTCCGGACTCCTTCCAGGTCTGCGTTTGCCCTCGTCCGGCCGCTGTACGCCTTGGCCCCTAGCCAAAAGAATGCGATGTCGTCGATTTCGAAAATCGTGAAAGTATATGTTCCAGGATACTGAGCGTAAACATAATCGCGATGGTTCAGAACGATGTAATTTTCTACGGAAGTCCGGAGGACTCCCGTAATACGACTGCCCCGGAGTTTCAGGCTCGTTAACGCCGACGTATGTTATGCTTGCATTATAAATAACAGGCCGACCCGATTTGAAGCCCTCGGGCGAGTAGGTACTGCCTCCTTCGGCACGATATGTAATTTGATTTCGACATGCTGTTTTACAGAATACCAACATGCACATCGAAGACCGTTCCGATTTCACTCGATGCTCCAGAGTGGTAGATTGGTCTGCGGAGAGTTGGAGAAGACAAACATTTAAACCTCGGTTTAGAACTTTGCCAGCACGGGCTGTACTCCATTAACTTGCCCGTTTCGTGTTAGCGAGAGCACATACGGTTCAAGAGAAACGAAGGTTAACAAACGCCTCTGCCTGCAGGGGAAAGCCTTAGGTGTGGTAATTTGAGATCAAGTTCTAACGCTCTGATGGGACGCTTCTCTGCAATTGAAAGCAGTACCTTTCCGTTCGAATTCCTGCTTCGCGGCGGGATTTGTAGTGGATAAGTTGGACATCTCGATCTATATGTTATTGCCCAATGGCGCAACGGTCGATCTGCTCGTATATCATGCGTCCCCGGCAGCAACGCCCATTATCTTAAGACTAATGCAAGCCTCGTTGTCTGTGCACAAATTGTATCCATCCAGATTAGTAGGTGACTACTATACTTGGTCAGCCCTAGCGAGTGGCGCCACCGTTATTTGCTCGGACATCTTCAAGGGATTGTTCGGTTACGCGTCGAAATTCGCATAACTCTGGATCGCATCATGTGTGGTCGAGACTACTGCAACTGGAAAACAAAGACGGCCCTAGCTAGCGAATCGGCTTGGTCGACATACTCGCGACGTAGTGGCCGCCATCATAGTCTGCTTTCAAGTTCGCATCTGCTAGGCGATACCGCCAAACACTAGAAGCAACAGGTCCAACTAATATCCAATTCACGATCACTTACATCGGAACGGGACAGTGAGAAGCTCGCCAGATACTATCTTAACGTCCAATGCTGACTTTGAGTCTGCCACTGGCTGAGAATCAGAGCATGGAGTTGCTCTGGTCACCTCCCTTCGCCTAAACGTCAAATGGCAGCACGCTCGCATCGCGTGGCAAAAGGTCAGGGAGCCTTGTAAAGATTACAACCCTCTGTATAAGTGGCCCTTCTCTTCTCTATCCTTGTGCCGTTTGAGTTCGCTAGGCCCACCAGACACATTCACGAAGACTTCAGCGCATGAGACACAAGGGTTACATTGCAGGCGTATCTAGGCACACCAAACCGATGACCAAGATCGTTCCCGCTGGACATTCGGAAAGTATGCTTCCCCGTTTGGTCATGGATGTCTTGGAGTCTCTGAGCAGCAAGCAGAACATGGTCGTTGAGATGCTTCTGCCTCTGTTGATAGATCTGTGCTCGATGTTCATCGTCGATGGGATGACTTAGGTACATGGCACAGCGTCAGCCGGGAGTGAGTCTTTATAGAGCTATCGAAGTCGAGATGCCCTGGTTCAATACAATGAACGATTGGTCAACGTTGAGCCGTCCGTCTTTGGCCTCACCGAGTGGATCTCGCCCATCGTTGCTTTCATCGAGGTCGAGCAGGACTGTCGCAGGATGTGATTCAAAACTATGTGACCAATGGGGTCATAAGGTATACCATCTCCACGGCCACGGTGGCCCTGATATTCATAGCCCGGAAGAGTCCCGCACTTGTGGTAGGAAGTCAAATCAAGATCTCCGAAGTGTTCTTCCGCCAGTGGCCGATGTATTAGGTGGCGAAGCACTATTCGCGACGCGTTTGCTGCGGAAGAGCAAGTGAAGTGCCGGTGACGGCTGCCTGGCGCTAACTAATGCACGGAACTCGCTAGCGTCTTTCCCTTCAATACTTTCTCGTCACTGCTTCTTCCTTTCAGTTTTTCTTCTTCACGAACACAACACGATACGCCGCGAACATCAAATCGGCATGGCCGACAACGACCCCGAAGATATGGAGCAGACGGACGACATCATCGACATTGCCCCTGACGGCGATGTTGTTCTCGTGGTCGGCACCGAGAAGACCAAGATGCGAGTCTCATCAGCACTGCTCGCCAACGCATCGCCGGTGTTCAAAGCCATGTTGGGTCCACACTTTCGCGAGGGTCAACGAGTCCGCAACGCATCGAATCCAGTCGAAATTCCATTGCCCGACGACTCGTCGCGTGCTATGCAGCTGCTTTGCAAGATGACACACCTGAGTTGCGGGAGAATTCAAGACTTCGGCAATCCGCACGACCTTTATGTTCTTGCAGATCACGTCGACAAATACTGTTGTGCAGAACCACTTCGACTGCAGAGTTCGTCTGTTCTTCTCACCCTGCTACAAGATGGCGACAATAGTGAGATGGAGAAAGATGACCTCTGGCAGCTCTTATCGGCCGCTTATTTGCTGGACTGCCCTCGGGCATTCAAGGTTGCTTCTTCACAGCTTCTTCGAAAGACAATGGGCGGATTCTCACTTCGATTCGTCGATCGTCTCCCTTCGAATACCGTTGGTAAGCTTTCGAATCACGAGATGAGCATTGCGATGGCAGACTAATGGACATTCGTCAGGAGCAATTTGTGAAAAACGTGCAGTCGCATGGAACAGGCTCTGCAGCGGCTTACCAGATCTTGGTCTGCCGCCCTGTGAATTTTGCTGGCGTGATCAGCGCCCGATATTCATGGAAGACCTCGCGGCAGCATTCGATCTAGAGTTCTGGCCGCCGAATTTTGAAAATCATACTATAAGCAACCTGCTGGCCACAGTGAAGAACACATCTCCTCCTTCTCGCCTTCACGACACCTGCAATCATCCTCGTGTTATTTTCCGGCAGGATTCAGATTTCCACTATGTTGTGGAGGAAATTGAGGAATTGTGTCAGGGGCTGTGCCTAGAATGCGCGAAGGCTGGGAAGTGCGACCCGCACATCACATGTGTGGAGCACAAGCACAACCTGTGAACCGCATGTGCGGCTCAGAGATGAGCAGCAAGCACGCATGAGATGGCCGACAGCGTTGTGCATATCTGCAACACTTCTGGATGTACAATGGAACGGGCGTCATGCTTGCCAGTAGCGCATTCCGGAAGATCGGCGTCGTCGTGGTTGCCGAGGCCGCAGTGAGCGTATCAGCTTTCTGCTGGCGCAAATTGATAGAATACAAACTGTCACGCAGCGATTCGACAAATCGTTGTTTCAAATTTTCCGCCACGCAAACCTCCCACATTCTAATCAATCGCTGATCCCTCTACCGAACTAGCTAGAGGCATTTCTTGCGTCCAATTTTGTCCGCGGAGCTGAAGGCGCGATGCCATTGAACCGCTTAGGATATGTGAACATGATAATCATATATTCAGCTCGTGCGCCTCCCGAGCCTGAATTTCCAGCCCTGTTGGTAAGCTCGATCCTTGGCTTAAGTGGAGATCAGATTGGATATCTCGTGCGTGCTTTCGTCCTACACCGATTTCGATGTCTCGCCTCGATCCTTCCTGCCCGGCGGCGATGATTCTCAATTAGTACAATTGCATGGTCATGACTTGCCTGATTGGCAACATCTCGTCAAACGACAAAGCTGGTGATACTTCGTAGCTGAAGGTCGAGTAATAGGCACAGCCGGACGGAATTTTCCCTTTTCTGCCTGAAAACTATCATGGTGTTTCGTGTGTTGCAAAAAAGTCATCTCCAGCGCAACTTTGGAATCATCGAAAAGTCGCAAGAATAGCACATCGCCCGAAGATCCGGCGAAAGCCACACCCGACGTTCGATCGCACAGGTGCCGAGCACGTGGGCTTGCCAGCGGCAAATCCACGAACAATTCGTATGTCATCACCTTCTGTTTCTATTCACCGAGAGTGCTGCCGCCCAAATCCCCATTCAAGTGAAATTGCTCGTGGAGAACATGTCTCGTTCCAATGTCTCGGGTTATCCACCTCTTGCCCTGGTCTTCATGCGCTGACATGTCTGCGGTGGGACTCCCTTGCCGCAGGAACCATAGCGAAGCATTGTTGCAGGTGTGTAGCGTTCTACTTACTGCGAGCTAAGGACGGAAAAGCTTGCCACGAGATGGGCTTGAAACGCCAAGAGTATGTCAAGCTAGTTGCACATGTCTCGTCTAACACTTAACCACTCAAACGTCGGTACTAGCGGTACACGTGCTCGGAGACAATGCCACATGCCCGCCGCCTTCGGTTTTGTGGTGAGATTAGAAGGCCTTGGAAGCGGACAGCGGCCGCCAAAAGCGCCGAGCCTGAATAGTCAGCTTCGGACTGCGTTTGTAACCCTGAGGCTACGAACGAGTAGCCGACACTGTGGATCCTCTGCAGTCCAATGCCGTTGCAGCGTGCGAGCACGAGATCGTAGCAGAGGCTCACGTTCTTGCTGCAGACCTGTCGTGTCGAATGAATGGGTTCCGAGTTGGAGTGGCACGAACGGTCACTCCCAGCACCGTCGCACTGCGCATGGACTCTTTTGCCAGAGTCGAGACTCCACAGTGTGGTGTTCACGACCGCAAAGTCGACTTCACTCTGGTGGTTGAGCCGTTCGACCCGTGTTGTGTAAGACCAGCAATACGAGTTTGCATGTGAGGGAGTATAGCCGTGAGAAAGGTCTTCTGAGCCTCAGAGGTATATAAAAGTTCGTGATCGCTGTTTGTGGGATTGTCTGTATCATCAGCAGCAACAGCAAGCAGCAGCATCAGCAGCAGCAGCTTTCCAAAAGCCCTTCTTTCAAGCCTCGATCAGGTCGCTCACTCACCAACGCGAAACCTCAACCCTCATTCAAAATGAAGTTCTTCGCCTACGCTGCTGCTGCCCTCCCTCTGGCGAGCGCAGTCATGATCCCCCGCGAGCTCCAGATCGACACGACGCCTCTAAGCTGCAACATTGATCTGGACTTGGACTTGAACCTCGACCCGGCTGGGAATTCATCCGTCGCTCAGGTCGACGTTCTTGGTGTCCTTTCGAAGCTTCTTGGAGATGGTACGCAGGAGACCCTTGCCCAGCACTTTTGCTGCAAATCCATGGGCATCGCAAGACTGACCGGATCATAGGTGAAATCGACATCACAGACTCTGCTGCGCAAATCTCCAAGCGCGCTGATGTCCCTTTCTTGCACTGCGGTTATGCTCGTGCTGCTCGTAAGCCGTTTCCCGTCCCGCGCACGGGAGGAACAGTTCTTGCCATAGGCGTACTGACGAGGTTTTGTTAGGCTGCGCTCTCAGCTCCGGTGGTGCTCTCGCTACTTGCGTCTGGGCTGCCATTTCCTTTGGCAAGGATATCAAGGAAGACTCGAAGTGCATCGCTGCAGTTGCTGCCTTTGGCGCGAATCTGGTGAGTCAGCACACGACGGATTCTGTTACTCCATTCGATCATGTCGCTGACGATTTTCTAGCCATCTGATTGCCGACTCTGCTTGGGAGTTTCGTAGATTGCATTGAAAACTTGCTTGTGATTGGCAACTTCTGTATTATGACATTTAAGGAAGACGGTCTTAGGATATTTCAGACTTTTGAGGACTTCTTCTCCGATTATCTATGGTTTCTTGCAATCGTATAGCAGGCGTTGGAACTCGTGAGATCTGATGGGTTTCTGACGCAAGACTGAAGTTTCTGCACTGGACGTCGGTCCCGCTCGGTAATCTAGTGCCAGGCTCGGCCATCCGAACTTCAAGATGATGGCCGTCAATGATGTGAAGCAGTACATATCTGCAAGACCGCACCCCCAAGCTGGTGACAGCTGCACATGATTGTTGATGTTACAAGGATCGGCATCACGTGGCAGACCCTTCTCGCTTCTCGGATGAACTCCGGGAATATGCGGCGCAACTTTCTCATCTGGTCCCTGTTGACTTTTTCGCGAGGCCAGAAAGTTGGCGGGCACAATTGACTTCTTCTCTCTCCCAAACGAAATATTGTCGTCCCAACAGTCAACATGGCCGAAAACAAGCAGCCCACGAGCGACCCGATGGCGGGCATGGCGCACAGCGAAGCGCACTACTTCAACAGCTACAACCACCACGGCATCCACGAGGAAATGCTCAAGGACGAAGTGCGCACCAAGAGCTACCGCGACTCCATCTACAACAACAAGCACCTGTTCAAGGACAAGGTTGTCCTCGATGTCGGATGCGGTACATCCATCCTGAGCATGTACACATCATCTCCCTCCGCACCGCCCTCTTCTGCCCTTGACTCCCCTCTCCCACCGCCATTCCTATCGATAGGAGCAGCGAAATGAAAAAAAGTCGATATCGCCGTCGATGCCAGCATACTGATCAACGCTGGTCCTACAGGTTCGCCGTCAAGGCTGGTGCAAAGCATGTGATTGGTGTGGACATGTCCACCATCATCTACAAGGCGCGGGAGATCGTCGAGGCCAACGGCATGTCGGACAAGATTACACTGCTGCAGGGCAAGATGGAGGAGGTTGAGCTGCCATTCCCTGAAGTCGACATCATCATTTCCGAGTGGATGGGTTACTTTTTGCTGTACGAGAGCATGTTGGACACTGTGCTGTGGGCTCGTGACAAGTATCTGCGAAAGGACGGCAAGGGCTTGATCTTCCCAGACAAGGCCACCATCTACATGGCTGGTATCGAGGATGGAGACTACAAGGATGAGAAGATCGGCTGTGAGTTGTCTTGCGCAGAATTGTGGATATCATGCTGACCTGTGACAGTCTGGGATAATGTCTACGGCTTCGACTACTCCCCACTCAAGCACACCGCTCTGACGGAACCACTCGTCGACACCGTCGAACTCAAGGCCGTCGTGACCGATCCTTCCGCAGTCATCACTCTCGATCTGTACACCTGCACTGTCGACGACCTTTCTTTCAAGCTTCCATACGACCTCACTGTGCGCCGAACGGACTACATCCACGCCCTCATCGCTTGGTTTGACATTGAATTTTCCGCCTGCCACAAGCCTGTGCGCTTCAGCACCGGCCCTCACACGAAGTACACGCACTGGAAGCAAACCGTCTTCTACCTCGCAGACGTCCTCACCGTGGAAGCTGGCGAGCACATCACCGGCCAGCTTGAGTGCAGACCAAACAGCATCAAGCACCGCGACTTGGACATTGGCATTGACTACAAGCTTGAGACGCAAGACCAACACCGCATCGCGGACGGGCACTGCGAATACAAGATGTGCTAGAGCATTTTCAGCGATGGAGTTTCAGGAGTGAGGGAAACGATGGTGCTTTGCACGACATGACCATGTGCATAATGCTGGAGCATTCTGATGTTTTGATTTTGTCATTGTCGAATTGGGTCGCAGCTTTGGCTTCGCTGACCGTGTATGCATAGCACTTGCGATACTGCATATCATCGTGCGTTGTGAGACGCAAAGAGAAAGGCTGCTTTTGCGGCTTTGAGGATTGCACGTTGACATTTCTTGGCATTTTGCCGCCGTTGTCCACTTCACCTACTGCCACCACCACCACAGCTTGTCTGCAGCTGCGTGCATGAAGGAGACGCCATGCAGTCACGCTACTGACCGGATATGGCCTCAGAGCTGCATTTTATAAGTCCTTCACCCCTCTTTCCAAACCTAAACAGGCACACCGCGCTGCACAAATACTTCGCTCCTCTTTTAAAACATGCCAGAATATCGATCTATTGGGACGAGGGGATCCGCACCGGCCAGCTCGCTGTCTCTTATTGGCCGCAATCATGATTCTTATGCGAGTCGTATATGCAGCTTCTGTTTCCGGTGAGCGCTGTTGGCTGGAATTGTGCTTCACTCAAAGCGGCTCTTCAATGGCGACAATAGGTTGGGGTGATGACTCTTGGTCACGCATGACTTTGCCAACAACAAGACCAATCTTTCACGACATTACTGTCTCTCATCTCCGTTGGTCCGACACTTCTTGACGACTGACACGGCTTGTGCGCTTGACAGTCTTGTGCGTCTGTGGCTTCTTACATAACGCATTCTGCGCACAGCAATAGTCACTGGTGAGTTGGTGGAGGGCACCAGCGGTCGAATTTGTGTTGCTGATCTCTGGTGGCAGTCACAAGATGCCGCCCACGCCTCAAGACTCCCAGCATGTCGAGTCCGTCCTCTCGCTCCGAAGAACGCAAGAGGAAGGCCTCCCGCATCTACTATGGGTCTAAAAACATGAAGGAATTGAAGGCAATGGCAACGACACGTGGCATCAAGCTCAAGTCTAATGCACGCAAGCACCACTACGTCGAGGCTCTCGTCGAAAATGATCATCCATCTACTGGCTTGATCCCGGACGAAGACATCGATTCGGCTATACCAGAAGAGGCCGAGCAGCAGGTCTTGGCGACTCCTCCCCAGACGCCACGTTTGATGAGGTCGCGAGAAGCCTCGACGTCAACAGCAATTCCAGCGCAAGAGATCGACTCGGCGCAAGAGCCAGTCGCAACAAAAGAGGTCAGCACAGCGCAGCAAGTTATCACAACGCAAAAGCTCAGCATCATCGTCTTTGCTGTTTTGATGGGCATAGCTGTATCGCTCCTCGCCTTCTGGATCATCGAATGGGTTTCCTTCCCAGAACCGTGCAAATCAATCTCAGATTGAACACAAAGCCGCCACCTTTTGTGGGCTGTCAACGGCTTTCTGAAGGTCTGATTACACTTCATCACATGGCTCTGCGGGTTCTGCATCAAAGTATTCTTCAAGTTGATGCAAAAGGTGAGGTCGCGGCTGTGAGGCAGGCCGTGGTGCTCTAAGGTCAGTCAGCATCGTCGCGTTGGACTGAGAGTTTGCCATCGCTGACATTACGCCAGGGTTTCACGCGAAAGATATATTTTACGGCGTAGCATTTGGGCGATGGATTTTCACCGGACATATTATGGCTTGCGTTGGAGCGAAACGATTGAGCGAGTCCATGCGAAAGGACAAAAATCTATGATACGGGGAATCTCGAGAGGGAAGAGATACATCAAGCCCAAGAGGCGGGAAAAGTAACGAATGATGACAAGCATTTCAGAAGAGATTCAGCTGAGCAGGGTGAACTGGTGGCTCCTTTCTCTCTGATGTGCGTACATCGCAAAGTCTACCAAATGTACCATCTCATTTTCTCACCGAAATGTAATACACGCCCGGCTTGTTACTCCAACTGACGCTTCCCGCTTCGTAAACGTACTGCTTCCATGTCCACACGTCATCCTCTCCCCCACACTCCACGAGAAATTCCTGCCCTCCGTCACTCGAAACCCCATATTCCTCCTCCTCTGGTGGTGGCGTAAGCAACATCTCCTTCACCCCCTCACTCTCATCCCCACCTCCCTTCTTCCTCCTCTTCCCCTCACCCCTCTCCATCATCTCCCCATCATCTCGCCCTCGTTTCCCCTCCCTCCTCCTACGTCCCCCCTGCACCAAAAGCCTCGTACTCACCACCCTCGTCCCCCTCCTCACCCCCTCCCCCAACATCCCCGCCAACTCCAAATCCGTCCCCGGTTCCAATTTCAAATTATTCACCAGCACCACATCCGCCCGCTTCAACCACTCTCCTCGCACAAACTCCGCTTTGAGGAAATCTCCTTTCCGCAAAACGATTTTTCCTAACATGTTCTCATCCTCCCCATCTTTATCCTCCTCCTCATTATTATTTTTGTTCTTGGTCTTGTTCTCGGTGAAACCCCAAAGCCCCCCCCTCCAACGAAACTGCTCCAAATGCGCGCTCGCGAGCGCCGAGCTCTTACTCTCGCGTTCGATGCCGAGCGCCGT
>ANSM01007626.1:0-16327 GCA_000347735.1 Cercospora canescens BHU | reverse complement strand
GCCATGCCATCCCTTCCACCGCCAGCACCGCCAGACTCCGCGCTCACGTCCGGCCAGGGCATCGCGTGCGGTTCGCCAGCATCACCATCACGAAGTCAACCAGGTGCAGCCATGATCGGCCGAGATCGTATTCACATTCACGTCACGGCCTGCCCTGAGCCCAACCCAGCGCGTCTGCACCTCGTGGCAAGCTTTGCATAACGCTGCCGCTCTATAAAGCATCTCTAGGTCTCCCTCATCCAGACCAAGGCTTTCCCCCCAACACTTCCTTGAACCTTGTTAACGCGCTCATCTTCGCATTCGTAGCTGTCTTCGTGACTGTTCCGTGCTCCTGTTGTGCGACTCCGAGCCTGGATTTCCCCCCATGGCCCTTTCATGCCCAATAGCACATCATATTCCGCCTCGCTCGCCACTTTCTTTCGCTGCCTCCTTAGGCCTCATTGGTGCTCTTTGTCGATTATGTGCTCACCGACCATGCCTCGCAATAAAGACCGCTTCTATCTCGCCCTCTACACTCGCGCTGCTTCCGCCAAACCTGTGATGCCGGGCAAAGAAGACAAATATCATTGGGCGTTTCTGATCGGTCCCAAGCATGAGAACAAGTCTTCGCAGGGCACAAAGTGCCATGCCAAAGACGTCGTCATTATTGACGAGACCAAAGACAAGGACAACATCAGGGTGGAATACCAGTTTGAGGAGCGCAAGGTCTGGTTGACTGCCGTGGACATGATAGTCGTTCGAATTCTACTTGGCAAAGTGCTCGACAAAGAACGACTGATGGACGTTCTCCGAGGCACGAGAGTGAAAAAGCACAGCGACGCCGGAGGGTGGAACAGCGTGAGCTGGACGAAAGACGTACTCGACAGACTGACACGCGAGGATGGCATTCTGGGCGCGAGCGTGATAGAGTGGGAAACTGTTCGGCATTCCGCATTGTGGTACATCGAGGAAAAAACGGCACAACACCGATTCGATGGCAAGGCGGTCGGGACGTTCGACAAGACGAAAGTGCCGACTTGGAATCTCGTGAATGATGTCGAGCTTGAACCATGAACGCAGGCCCAGGTCCCAATCTGATTGGAGCAGTCACACAGGTTGAGACTTGAGAGCTTCGGTCGGCACCACGATGGTGGAACCGGGCGAGGATTGCGGGTCGAGTTCCTACGGGATGACTACGACCGTCACCCTTGCAAGGGGCCATGCCAACAACCAGTTCCAGGAACTTGTGAGTTGCTTCCTGGAGCAGAAAAAGTGAGGGGAACCGCAGGCCCTTCCGATGCTCCGCGCAAGTCAAAGTTGCTGGGGCTACAATCGTAGACGACGTACATTTACGGACACGGGAAGTCAAGAGCTCTTTGGACGAAGTTTTGGCGAAGCGTGCTGGGACGGTTGCCCGAACCTTGTTTATAGTTTTGGCTCCGGCCATGGGCCTTCTGACACGACCGTCATTACCCCCGTCCTAACTCTGCTTGTTGTTTTCTAAGAAAGGTGTCAGTGAGGCACGCATTGCGGCATCGTGCCTTGGTTGTTCAACAAGAGGTCATCACCTTCAATTCTTTATGCGCCTCGCACTTTTGGTCATAGTAGTCGTGGTCGTCGTGATTCTTGAAAATGGACTGCGAAACTATCGTGTATCCTTCGCTGAGCGGGGACGACGTATTCAAGATACGCCGGGAAACATTGGAAACGATGTACGGCTTGCCATCCTGTCACCGAATGGTGGCTCAGCGCAAGAAAATACGCGCACGAACGCTTCGACGCCTAGCATATTCCTTGTCACGAGGAGGGATGGAAGCTGACCTTCAATGCGTTCTTTCGCAAGATATCATATTCTTTCAACACAGCCTGTATATCCTCTTCCTTGGGCACTTTAAAGAAGGTCAAGCGCTTCACGAAGCTGTTCGCAGCTTGAGACGATGCAGATCGTGCGCCGAGTGCCATTGTAGACCGCAGTGCATCGAGAGGCTTTCGCCGGAAAGATAAGATGAGGGACTGCATTGTGCTTTGTCCGAGGTAGTAAGCTCGAAGCTGCTGGTCATGTGTTGGTGCGAGAGACACGTCTTGGGTGGCAGAGTTGTGCTTCCGGGTGAGCCCGGGTCGAACTCGGCTTTCCGGCTCACGGCTCAATCGAACATCTACTCAAGCTGGAACACGAAGTCCAATGATGTTGGTATTCAATGTCATGCGAGGAGCAAATGAGAGTTCCCATGATGACAGCGCGTGAAACATCGAAGCCAGCAGGGGCGGCCGGTCATCATTCTCAATTGCTACGCTCCGCGCCAGCACATTAGTCTGCTGTCGTATCTCCATGCGCTTGCCCGCTTGACTGGAGGCTGGCCCCGGTCAGCTTTCTCTTCTTACTCTCAGCTCTCCCAGGTCTTCTGGTTCGCAAAATCCTGCATGCCATGTGAGCAACTTTGGTCTCTGCCTCCTCTTTAGTTGTGCAGTCGCTAACGGTCGCTACATCTTCTTCGCCGACTTCCACTAAGCATTGCCACGTCCTCGTTCCATCGTCTTCTTCGCTAGCCCTATGTATGTATTTGACTTCGTCTCGATCGGCTAGCACACCCAGCATCTCTTTGGGCGACACGCACGATATGTTATCATCAAGAATCCTGCGCATTACGTTCAAGACACCAATTCGCTCAACGAAAGCTTCACAGGCCTCTCCGCTACCACGGGTGTCGATGAAAATGGCGCCGATGATTGCCTCAATCAAGTCACAGAAGAATTTGGGCGGGGAGAGCGTCACCAACTCCACCCATGGATACTCGTCGCTGTTCAGGAGTGCTTGATTGATCCGTTCCCTTTGCTCTTGATATCTCACAGCCGTGGCGTTTTTGTCCTTGTTGAGCTGATACCCAGCGCGTAAGAAGTCGTAGAGGTGCACTTCTCGTTGCTGATCAGTTGCGTAGAAGTCTCCCAGTCCATCCGAGAGGATTTGGAAAGTCTTGTCATAAACAGTGTGCTGTAAGCAACAAAACCCGAGGAAGTGGCTATTGACCAAAGCCGCATGCACTGCATGCAACTGCCAATGCTTGAGCGTTCGCGAATGAGCGAAGAGCTTGGGCGTGATGACCATGTCCAGCACGCTGTCTCCCAGAAATGCTAGACGTTCATACGAGACGCCCGTGCCGTTGAATGGAAAGGATATGTGAGTGATAGCCTCAACAAGAAGAGGGGGGTGCTCGAAGGTGTGACCGATGACCATCTCGAGTGGCTTCAAATTCGTTATGGGAGTAGTGTTGAGATCTTCAAGCAGCATTTCCATGCACTGCGTACGGCTATGCCAGGTCTCGTGAGACAAAAGTATGCTGATACAGCGGAATGCGCCCTGAAGGCCATTGGTGACATATGCTGTGCCGATGACTGCTTCTACGACGTCTGCCAGAGTCTTGGTCGACAAAGCCCTTGTACCTGGTTCCTGCAGATCGCTCACGTAGGGTGGACGCCATTTGCTCCCCGTGAATGGAGCGGCGAGTATGTACCGATCGAGCCCACAATCAATTGCCACTTTTCCAAGATTGCTGTTCCGCACAATGCGATCCCTTTCAAGACTCAGATATGCTTCTGGCCAGTTGATACGTTGAGCCATTAGCTGTAGCTCCGTGCAGTGCTTCAGGATACAATCACCGAGATACTCTAAACGGTTGTAATCGTATGGCTCTCGAGCGGCAGGTGATGTGATCGCTTCTAGGAGCAAAGGGAGATTCCATGATCCTACATTGGCGAGCTTGGTCTCAGCAAGGTCTTGCGCGATCAGAGCTGCGTCGAGCTTGTGCAAGACGGACGGCAGAAGAACCGCGAATAGTGCATATCTGGATGGCAGTGCATCAATTGTACAGTCAGCCATTTTGAATGTGGCTTTTGCGGTTTGCCCATTGTGATGCACATTCTTTTCTAGTGCAGGGTGGAGGAAATCTTTCCGTTTGGGGAACGCAGTGACGTTGAGTTCTTTTGCATCATGGTCAATACTGTGTAGGAAGTACGACCGGCCTTGCTGAGATGCCACGCGCACTAAGCCCGCGTCTCGCACGTGAGAAATAGCGGCGAGCACGACAGCGGCATTGCGATTCTGCCTTTGGCCCATATCCGCAGTGTTTACATCCATGATCTCCGCAGACTGAAAGAGCACAGGGAAATCATCTCGGTCAGCAAGCATTCGGTGCTCGTGAGCGCTGGCTAAGAGCGTCGCTGTGCAGGCTCTCAGTCCGGTCTGCACCTCATCCGATAAGACGATTCCAGAAGCGCAAGGTATCATTCTGATCTGGTAAGTTGTCCAACTGTTGTAGTAGAGTTCGAAAGGATCCATGGCGGGAATGTGTCCAAGCACCCACATAGTCACCTCGACGACAAGCTCACCTTCTATCAAAAGCTGAACTTTGCATGAAGACCACTTCGCCGAAGGATTGGCTTTGCGGAACGCCTCCCTCAGTGATGATGTACGTTCCGAGACTTGTACAATCACTGGCTGGTCGATATGCTCAGCACCAGCCTCAGGGCCGTAGTTCCTATCACGCGGAAGCAGATTGTCGTTCACCAGCCCTTCTCTGTGCAGTCTGATATATGCCTCGAAAGCAGCGTCTTTGATGGCGTCGTCCTCGTTCGTCCATAGTTTCGAAGACTTTGCATGCCGCATGCTCGCATGGACAGAGGTGGGAAGTGTCAACTCAGCCGTCCACAATTTCGATATAGGATCTTGGTTGCTGCTGAACTCTGGGTTTAGATGCACATACTTTGTGCCCTCCGAGAGACTCACGCTGCAAAAATGATACAAATGTGCTTTGGCATCAGCCGTGGTCAGTAATGCGCCAGTCGACGACACTTCGTGCGTTCGCTGCGGCTCGGTGGGTGGTGAATGTTCATTGATGGCAATCCTCGCGTCGTCCATATACATTGCTTTCATTTCGGCTTCAAGAGCAGACCATTCTTTGTGGCCTATGGCGTACTCTTCTTCGGAAAGGAACAAGAGGTATTTTGAATTGATCTTCCTTGCTCGTCCGCGACGCTGTACAAATGAGACCAAGTTCTTTGGTGCATCGAAGCAAATCACCTACTGCAACATCAGCGGCGCGACCAGTGACCGGTTCGCAACCCGTACCAAGTTACATGCGGATATGTCTATTCCTTCTTCGAGCACGTTAGTCGCGATCATTAGATTCTTGCGTCCTTCGCGGAATGCCTGGAGATCATTTGCTTGGTCTTTGAGAGACACCAAATCCGCGAGTGATAATTTGCGATTCGTGTGTGCCGACGTGCCCACAAAGGCCGCGACTGCGTAGAGACTCTGCGTCCCGGGTGTTCGGCGGAGCAACTCTGCGAGTGCAGTAACTTGCACGCGCTGCTCGACAAACACAATACACCGGACTGTAGCGTCAGCATATTGTTGAAGGGTGGCGATGAGCTGAGAGGCTTTGTCGCTGAGTATGAGATCACCTTGGGCGTGACTTGACGAAGAGGAAGCAACAGCATGTTGCGCAATGCCATTGACGATGGCTGAGAGCTGCGCTCGCTCTTTATCACTGAGCTCCAGCAGGATCGAGTTGTTGACAAGCTGCGCATTGAACCTTTGTATACAGGCAGAGACGTACCACTGTGCCATGCTGGTGCCGAGCTGGTCCTGGAGCGCGACTGCTCGAGACTCTAATGCGCGGAGCTGCCGCAAACAGTAAGTATCACGTTTCAAAAGCACCTTTTCGAGCTTCTCTTGAGCTTTCTCATGGCCGTATTCCCTTAGCTCGACGATGTAGGGGTCACGCATGATGTCGTAGGATTGAATAGCCTCGGTCAATGCCGTACAGATATTGCGTGCTTCTAGCGGGTCATGATGTTTGGAGCCCTGGAATACGATTGTCTGGAACTCTGGAGGATTGACATACTTCTCCAACTCGGTTCGGTGCACTTTAGGTGTGACGGCTACCGAGAAGAGGTTGGACTCAATGGTCTCAAGACTTCCACCCTTCGTACTCATGACCGGGCTGGCGCTTAGGCTCAAAATGAGAGGGACTTTTTCACCCTTCACACGCGCTGGCCGATGGAAGTTTTGCATGATCTGATTCATCGGGTGATTTTTTATACACCGATGCGCTGTGGGGTGGTTTGTGGTAAGCACGAGCGATTCAGGAGCTTGTTCTGTCGAGCCTACCTTCGTCGAACACGCACAGAGCGAGTCTGGAAATTATGACGAAGCCATGGACCAGGGCGTCTCGCAGGACCGCTGGCGTCGCAACGATGACTCGGACGTTCGTGAACACCGCATCCCAAAGGTGTTGAGCAGTCCACTTTTCTATACCATCGGCACCAGTCAGTAGGCGAACGCCGTAAGCAGAGAGTTCGGCGTTCAAGACGCGGTACTGTTGTTCCGCCAGGGCTCGAGAAGGTGTTAGGAACCAAATGAGCTGCAGCGAAGGTTAGGCACCAGAAGCAGATACATGGATAGAGGCCTCCAACGGCTGACTTACATCGTGACCCGTCATACGCTCCAGTTCAGCACGAATGCGGGCGACAGCGATGTGCGTTTTGCCCGACCCCGTGTCCATGGCGACGATGATATTCTTCTCGAGGCTCAACTCCAGCATTTCCTGATGATACGACCGCAGATTGAAGGCCACCTCGCGAGGCGCTGCGGGTTGAGGGTCCATGATGGGTAGTTCTCATTGCGCTGAGGTGAGAAGGCTATGGTCTGGTAGTCAGCGGCGCGAGGGAATATTTGACCAACCTATACCCAAGACCTCAAGACAAGGCAAGGCGGATCGTGCAGTGTGACGTGGACGTCGTTGCTATGTGCGGCGATGACGCCCTATCGTTGCCTGGCATTCGGTGCATGTGGTTTTATAGCCGCATCACGGTGGATGACCGTTGGCAGGCCGTCAGACTCTCTTGAGTCTCTCTTTCAGGACGAGACCAGACGTCCCGAAGGAGGCTGGTTTGCCATGCAGCCGCTCGCTTCTTGGCAGCCGAGCCGGCTGTGTGCTGTGCCACCTTCGGCCAAAGCATAACCTCCTCTGTTTGTCAGGTGCAGCGCCCGCATTTGCTTCACCTCGACAGCACATGAAAAGCGCCGTGATCTGATAAGAACAAGCTCTTCCAATTTGACTGGAGACTCGCAAGTTTGGTGTTGCAGCTGGCGTGCACTGGAAGCTACGGACGGCAGGGTACCAGGAAGCGGTTCCGCCGCCCTTCGCCATCATTTTGCCGGCCGGTCGACGTCGACGTATTCTGATAGATTTGACGCTTCGACATTGTACAGCAGACTAGCGCATACGGCACAGTAATCATGGCTACAAGCAGCGCCTCACCAAACTACAACACAACTACTGACGATGAGGCTTTTGGCGAGCTGGAGACGGCCTTGAGACGACAGATCAAGGAAACGCTGCATGGCGTTGTCACATCCCACGATAAGCTGGCCTCCTCGCACGACCATCTCGATAATCGCGTTCAGATAGTAGAGCAACGGCTGCCTAAAAACTTGCGCTTCCGACTGAAAACAATAGAAGACCATGTGAAATCGCAGGAAACCATAAATAGCAGCCATCCGGACAACAGGTCAAGCTCAAATTCGGACGTTATATCTCTGCCGACGAAGGTCAAGACTCTCGAAGATGGAAACACTGCCCTCGCCGGCAAACTCTCGCTCATGCAGTCGCAGATGGAACACTATGAACAAAATCTAGACCGTCTCACCAAGAAGCACACGATTCTACAAGATTCTGACCCTTCCGTACAGGATTTACTCAAGCGCCTGCGCAAACTGGAGTCCCAGAGTAACAGCCAAGTAACCTTCGAAGCTTGGTCCAACGATGAGGTTGCCGAAGAACTGATACGACGGTTGTCGGAAGGAGGCAGCATCGCATCAGATATCAGCGCCCGTCTACATCGACTCACTGCTGGCAAATGCTCAGTCACAGCAAGAGGGACAGACGCCGCCACTCGCCGCCAAAGTTCAGCGACGGATAGCACTAGCGAACAGCAGAGCTCAACCAGCAGCGACGTGCCACACAAGCCTCGTAAACGCTCTGCCCCTGCAGCAGCGACCGAGTCGTCCTCGCTATCCGAGCTTTCCAGCACGCAAGACTCTCTCGAAGAGCCACCTTCGAAGCGCGCTAGAGTTGTAACAACGACGGCCGTCAGGTTCTCCCCACGCGAGATCTCGAGCATGTTCAAGACGACCAAGACAGAGGCCACCAAGTCGTCATCACAAGACGGCGCAGAAAGCGAGCTCTATTTGTCTGAATTGGCCCTGCTCCAGGATGAGCCTCGTCGGTCAGGCCGCAAACCCAAACCAGCACGCAATCCGCAGTTCATGACGTGGTTGGAGGTCGCGGCCGCAAAGCGGAGGCAAGGATTGGAATAGTCTTCTCTCGTACATCAAGGCCGTTCGACGAGTTCTGGCATCTGCAATGCTTCGACGGATTTAGAGCGCTGGCGTTGAGGGAGGCAGTCTTTGTTCCTCGCATTGGTGACATTTTCTATAGGAAGAACAGCATAGCGGAGTCGAGAAAGAAGGTACATGGACAAGAAACTTGACTACAGCATGCTAAGGGATATGATTTTCGTCTATATTGGCACCATCAACGGATTCATGACACTGCTGCCTCCATCCACAATCATGTTTGCACCTGTCACATATGATGAAAACCCGCTGGCAAGGAAGCCGGCCACCTTGGCCACCTCAATCGGATGGCCGGCTCGTTCCAGCCCAATGATCTGCTTCTGCGTCTCTCGACTCTGGAGGCTCGACGGGGGTAATTGGTGTTCCAAGCCGCGCTTGTCGATTTTCTCCAGATCGACGCCCACATCAACCGTGCCTGGCGAGATGCAATTGATCCTCACGCCCGTGCCCTTGAGAGCAGCGACCCCGGCTTTGACGACGCCCAAGGCTGCATGAGATGCCATTGTGAACGCGGGTCCCCAACATCCGCCGGTAGTGGAGGCGATGGATGACACGACGATGATGGACCCGTAAGCTTGATCCTTGGGCGTGGCGTTGGGGTAATTGCCTTTGGGGGTAGTTTTGAGCATTGCTGGTGGTGCATATTTCAGAGCGAAGAAAGGTGCCTGTAGACACATTTAGCTGTGTTCGCGTTCAATCTCGGCGAAGCGAAATTACCATGCTGTTTGCTTCGAACAGGCGATGTAAATCTGCAGGCGTGGTGTCTGCAATTGACGCAGGTCCTAGCAGCCCCGAAGAAGTGATGTAAACGTCAAGTCTTCCCCAAGCATTGAGTACATCGTCAATCAGCCCCAGCGTGCCCTGCTCGTCCGCGAGCTTGAACGGGTATCCGATGATCTTTGTATTTGGATAGTTCCTGTTCACTTCCTGCTCCAGGGCTTCGAAGTCATCCTGCGGCGTGACTGAGCAGGCGTAGATGCATGCTGCTCCATGAGCCGCCAATTCTGCCACGATCGCTCTTCCCACTGGTTGCGCCGCGCCTGTCACAATGCAGACAAAGCCATACAGCTTCCCATCTGATCGGTAAGGAGAGAAGCAGTCGTCTGCCGAGTCGAAATGTCCGTTCACACCGGCCATGGTTGCTGCTCGCGGGGCCTGTTCAGTCGAGAGCGTGCCACTTCGCGTGATAGACAAAGTAGTAGCGACATGGCCAGATCTGTATGTATTCGCGGTTTTTGCACGTTCGTCAGTAGCGCAGCGTATCGGTGATGCAACGTTGTCTACCTCCACGGAGAAAGGAGAAGTGCTGCTGATAAGGATAAGGCTGTGTTACCGACCATGTGGTCACGACAGCGCAGACAACGGCAGACGAGCATTTTCTCGTGTATCGCGTCTGCTCTACGAGACGTTTCCGTGAACTCGCGTTTCTGGCGCCCGTTGCTACAGTAGCAAGGATGGCGGTGAGCAGAACATTCCTGTTGGCCTGGGTCACATTGTCATGCTACATTTTACCGCCAGCGGGACACATGTTTCGCTACCAGTCAACCTTGATGAGAAGCTCGCTAAGATTAACCTTCTCTCTCTTCCCTTCCCTCCACCATGTCCGATTCGCCCGAATACCAGCGAGGCCACACGCGTCATGATACAGCACTGATACACGGACTGTCGCAGTCGGAGGTCCAGAAATTGTCCGAGGCATGCATTGAGGCAAAAGGAAGGGCATATTGTGCGTTTGCTTCCCGCTGCTTGGCGGCGTTGGTCATCCATGCTCATTCTACGCATTAGGCCCCTACTCACACTTCAGAGTCGGAGCCGCATTGTTGCTGAAGAGCGGCGATGTCGTTCTCGGAGCAAACGTTGAGAACGCGTCGTATCCCGTTGGCACCTGTGCCGAACGAACGGCGATCGGAAGTGCAGTTGTCCAACATGTAAGACATGCGAACCCACGCCTCCGCCGCTCAGGACACTGAAGAACATCAGGGCGCGAAGCATGGCGATATCCGAGCAATAGCTGTTGCAACGGATATCAGCCCGCCGGCGAGCCCATGTGGCATGTGCCGCCAGTTCATCCGGGAGTTCTGCGAAGTACGTGAGAGGGATGCTCCACCACACGAGTACGTCCGCCGGCTGACCGAAGCGCGTTCGCAGACCAGTGTCCCGATCCTCATGTATGACAAGGACAGTAAGTCGACAGTCATGACGCTCGAGCAACTTCTGCCAATGTCATTCGGTCCGGACAAGCTGCTGCCGCCGGACCAGCTGGCAAACGGTCTCGCACAGTAGAGTGGCGACGTTTCGTGATCTGCTCCAAGCCGACGCTGTGGAGGAGCGAGGATTGCCTGACGGCGCATACTTCGCAGCCATGCCTCGGAGCGCTCAGGAGGTAGAGTTTGTGGAGGGGAGGTTTCGGTGACGGACAGACCGAGCTCAGTGGGATTCGCACAGGGATGTAGACAGATAGGATATCATTTGAACGTGCACAGTGGTGGGATCGCCAATGCCCACGTCTGTAGACTTCACCTGTGTTTGCATGTGATTGTAGTGATGGTGACGTAGAGGAGCGAAGACAGGCCGATGTCGGTACATGTGTGGCCAGAAAGTCGTCGAGAGCTTCCACTCTCAAGCTACAATTTCACGGCCATCATCAACATGCGCGCTCAACTGCAGACACGCATGCAACACGCTGTGGGCACGGTTGCGTTGCGAGGGCAATACGTCTCTCGACAGCCGTTTGTGTGCATTGCATGCAAAGCTGCGGTCAATGGCACGCAACAACGAGCCTTCGCTGCATCCCGCCTTCGCCGCAACGACAACAATGCCGAACGACCCATTCCTCGAACACCGCAGAATCACTATGACTTCTTCCCACAGACATTCCCTACCGGCCCTCCTCCCAAGGCCTCCTTCACGCCCGACCTTCGCCAGCTCCGCAGAGAATTTCTCCAGCTGCAGGCGAAGGCCCATCCTGACCTCGCTCCTGCAGACCGAAAATCGCACGCCGAAGCCCTTTCTGCGAGGATCAACGAGGCGTACAAGACGCTGCAAGATCCTCTGCGTCGCGCGCAGTATCTGCTTGCACAACAGGGCATCGATGTCGAGGACGAGAGCGCCAAGTTGGATGCCGCTGGAGGCGCAGATGCAGCGCTGTTGATGGAAGTCATGGAAGCGCGGGAAGCGGTCGAAGAGGCGGAAAGCGAGGAGGACCTATCAGCCATACGGGAGGAGAACAATGTCCGCATTGCCGACAGCGTACAAATTTTGGAGGATGCGTTTGCAAAGGCCGACTTTGACGTTGCGGCAAAAGAGACCGTCAGGTTGAGATATTGGATGAATATCGAAGAAAGCATACACGGATGGGAGAAGGGCAGAGGAGGTGGAATTAATCATCATTGAGCGACTTTCTACAAACAGTATGATGCCACGCTCATGGCGGACGGGGCAGCAGCGAGCAGTGCGACCCACGGATGGGAATGTCGTTAGCACTTCGAACATCGTGAGGGGATGATTAAGCTTTTGCTAAAGACACTGACCATGGAACGACAAGCCATGGTGTGCACGACAAAGCACTCTCCGATCGCCGATCAGAATCGAGAAGACTGACGCAGCTTGCCGATGTCAACACCTGCTCTGCCCAGACTAACAATCTACAGTGCAACGATCGTCCGCAAATACGGCACGATGGTCACATTAGAAACTAGCCCATACTGTTGCTCGAACGGCTCCGGTCCCAGCCACAAAGTCCCACTCGTTTTCAGCTGCTGGTAGACTGTGCGAAGGACGTTCCCCAATGTAGTGGTAACAACTACTTCGAGCGTATTGGTTCCATGTATCAGGAAATCTCCCATGTCAGCTCTGGCGTCCGTTGGGTCAAGCGGTGGAAGTCGATGTCCATTGACTCGCGCCTGGGCAGTATTCACCATGGCGCCCAGACTCAGGATCGCGCCGTCTGCGCTTCCGTTTGCAGGCGGCCACTCAAAGGTCGTGGTATAGAAACCACGGCCAGACACGTTGCGGAGAGATGCCGAGATCGCGCTCCACGGCTCCATCCTAGTAATATTGTATGTGGAATTGGACAGAGAAGGTTCTGTTTGGTCTTCTGCCAGATTTTGAGGAGGAGCCCAAGACTCAACGGTCAAGGACCATTCATCAAGTTGGACTGGAGCGGCGGGCGTCGACAACGACAGCATTGTGCCATTTGACAGGAGCACTGGCTGTGTTGCATTGCCGGCTTCCAAGACTAGCTGTCCGACTTCGTGCCGAGCTGCCGCATAGACCTCTGG
Source organism: Cercospora canescens BHU (assembly GCA_000347735.1). Classification (NCBI taxonomy): domain Eukaryota; kingdom Fungi; phylum Ascomycota; class Dothideomycetes; order Mycosphaerellales; family Mycosphaerellaceae; genus Cercospora; species Cercospora canescens. The sequence continues at coordinate 3,652 of ANSM01007626.1, read as the reverse complement.
TGGCGCAGATAGCATTCGTATACCGGCTGCCCCTGTCTCATTGTGGTGGAAGCCGATCACTGTGGTCTGGTTCCCTGCTAAATTAAGTTCGATAGTTGTTGTCGTAGCACTCTGCTGGTAAGCTGGGATCAACTTCACATCTCCAGTCCAAGCGTCATAAGTGTATGGCACCCCTGTAGCCTCGAAGGTAATGGTGCCTGTCGAGGCCCCGCCCCCAAGCTCTGAGTCCCAGGCGTCGTTGTAGATGTAGATATATGTGACGTTCAGGTCCGAATCTTCGCGCCAATATGTGTTCCAGACCCGTCCTGAGTGGACTCGCGTGCGCGGTGTAATACCCAACTCCCGCACCGACGATGCGAGGTCATCGTAGGGAACGACGTGGACGTTCTCCAGGTTCACTATACTGGAGAGCGATGATCGCACGTACTCGATGCCAGTCGCATTTTTCCCAGTCAGGTTCTGTGGGATGCCTCCAGAAAAGATAATAGGCAGGCCGGCTTGAGCGTAATCGACGAGTTTCTGCACCCCTGGTACTGTGAGTGTGTCATTTCCCCTTAACACAAGTGCTTTGAAAGCTTGTCGCTGTGGCGCAAACACGCGCTCAACGACTTCCGCATCAGGCAGCACAAAGTTATCGGGACTGAGATATTCGTAGCTGTATCCAGCCTCTTGCAAGTCGTTGGGCTCGTAGACGGAGGGAACATCGAAGAATTCATTCCTCTTGAGCCAAAAAGCCAAATCGATCTTGGGCGTGCCTGATTGTGCAACCCATTGGGTCCGCGCGGTCCAATCCATAAATTCCTTCTGATGCTCCCAGTAAGGCTGCCGTGGGCCATGCATATTGCTGAAACGATAGCTGAAAGTCGTGTAACCTGGCCATGTCGTGTTGGGATAGGCGCCGGAAAAGGGCATCCCGTGATAGACGAAATTGTTCACTCCCCCTGCCACGGATCGTTTTGTGTCCCAAATCAATTCCTAAACGTCAGTCAGGAGTTGTAAGCATGCGTTTCGGATTAGCGGCCGCAGTGTGATTTCGCTCGGAATATAGCTGGTGGCAAATACCCGTGCCTTGTGATTTGCGTGACCAGGGTAAAATCGTGTCTCCTAATGAATTCACTTACTGGAAGAGTCTGGGAGTAGACTTCTTCGCGCTGGGCGCCTAGTTCGGAGGAGATAATGCGCTTTCCAGCTACTGTAGAAGGTGTCAGCGAAATCAGTCTTCCATTAAAGCATGATGCTCACGGTTCGCTGGTCCAGAGAACTGGCGGTACGCATCGATGACATGGTTGAAACCTAGGGATTCGCACTCTGGTGCGTTGACCGACGGGATATTAGCGAGCATATCCATGGGTAAATTGTAGGCCACTTGTGCCGAAAATTGTGACTGCAATGCCTCCATCGACCAGTTTCTCAATACGGCAAGATAGTCACGATTGAGCTCAGTCAGAGTCTGCCAGTAATCGTTCACGTACATCTGGCCCTGATCGATGCCATCCGTGTAGAAGCGGTCCGGAGAGGCAAGGGGCCCGTTTCGTTCAGTGTTGAAAGAGAACAGCAAAGGCAAGTATGGATTCAAGGTGTAGCCACGGTTTGATCGGAACGATTCCAGTAGTCTTGGTGTCCACCACATGATAGTACCTGCCCCAATTTCGATGGAGTCTTCCCATAAATAGTTTCCCACTTCTCTTATCAAATCTCGTGTGTCACCGTCAAGCAGGTGTTGCTCCCAAAAGTCAGTGATCAGCTTGGCCCCATTGGCAGAGAAGTGATCAACAACTCTAGAGCCATTCTGTACGTAAGTTGTGACGGGCGATTGTGGCACAGTTGTATTGAGATCAAGTGGTGAGGCTTGCTCCAGATAGGTCGAATGAGCTTGATAATAAGCGAAGATCTGGTAGCCCAACCCGGCGACATCATTGGGGAAAGAGAGTTGCAGATGGCCAGACTCGGGGTCGACCATTGCCGTGACATCTGCAAGGGAGGATTCGGCGACGATTTGACGTGTACCATCATACTGCTGACTCTGCCATGCAGGTGCAGCGTACCAAGTTGCATTCGATCTGGAAATAACGAGCCCCGTGGATGCAGACACCTGTTTGAGAATGTCAGTGCGGTCTCGATCTTCACGAGGAGAGGAGACGCACAAGCTGCCCCGAACCCCATCCAGGCAGAACACCGTCAAACGAGCCGCCGATCGGAACGGATGTATTATACGGAAGCAACTGCCACATGATGCCATCATCGTTGGGTTCAGCAGGAACGCCAGCGCCCTGGTTGGGGCCGACAGCGAGATCCATGATCATTCCTAGACTTTTCGTTGCCCGGAGAGCGGCATCAGTCAAGTTCTTCCACGCTTGAGTTCCCCATCCATATTCGGTCCAATCTACAGGTACAGGGCCGCCTTCTTCGATCCGATGAGGATAATTGCCGTACAAGTAGTACCCGAGCAACTCCACACCTCCCATGCCGACATTTTTCACTTTGCGCAAATCCTCGGCCACGACATCCAGGTCCACTGAGGCATCTGGAATCCAATATCTGAAGCGAGGTCGGACGTTGGCAGAGGGGTCCTCAAAGGTCCCATAATCGACAGAGGAACTCGTCTGATCATCAGTATTCAAAGCATATCCAACAAACGACCACGACAAAGATGTTGCGATAAGCTTCAGGAGCCGCTTTGGGGCCATGGCGGGTTGTCAAGAGATGGCTTGGCCAGCTTGGAAATGACATTCTTTCACGACGGGCACATTTATAGGCGATACTCAAGCTCCGGCAAAGCGATGATCAGGCTCGCTGTATGCTGCTAATGCTCTCCGCCCAAGTGCGGAGGGCTATGCGGGGATTGTGGGTTAGCAGGTCATGGCGTGAAGCCATTCTCACGATGCATGCTCCCTAGGGAGATCAACAGGGCAATCATGACGATGGCCAACCTCTTCACGCGAGCCTCCATGAAGAGCTCGGCATTTCGGAGTGAAGTTGGCCCTAGCCGCGAGATGCTGAGGGCACTGTCTCGTATTGCGTTTGCAGCGCTGCGAATGGGAGCGAATGGGAGCGAACGAAGGGAGGATTGGAGCGGCGAACGGAAGAACAACTCGCGAGGTGTGCGATTCCTGGTCTATTCGTTGCAGCCGTTCGTTGACTGCAGTGCGGTGAGTCTGGCGAAGTCAACTTGGTGCTGATGCGGGTCGCGATACGGCTGCCTTCCATTGATTGCAGCGTGTTGGATGCTCCGAGGACACGGAAGAATATAGCCGAGCGCAGCGTCCCGGCAGACGTTCAGCGGTGGATTTGTCGGTCACGAGACTGGGCGCGGCGTGTATTGTAGTCTGGGTGGTCAGTGGTATACTGTATGTTTCGTGGTTGCGCTGCGATAATGCTGAGCCGAGGCCAGGCTGGCCAGCCACCAGCGTCTCGGCAAGGAGTGGCCCGTCATCTCGTATTCGAGCCAACGTCGTCCATTGATGAAGCGCAGCACTCCATCATCATGACAGTCTCGCGAGCGCAGGAGACACATTCCGACGACAGAGGCCAGCTTCCGCCGGAACTCGCCATGGCCGCCGCAGAGCTTCGCCGAACAAGGCCAATGTCCAGGATGAGACAGCGCCGCGCGTGTGCACGCCGCCACGCCAGCTGTGCAACGCGTTGATGGAGG
>ANSM01007614.1:0-32262 GCA_000347735.1 Cercospora canescens BHU | reverse complement strand
GCTGGCTCGGCTGTGATAGATACTACAATGGATAGATAGAGCCTCTCATTTGCTGACGGAGTTCTGTCCCAGCGCCAAGACATTCTGAATCCAACCTCACCTCATCACCTCTTTCTGACCTCCAGCGCATGACCGCATCGTTTCCCATCGAGTGAAATTCTGACCTCTTCTCTCGCCGCCCTTGATTAGAATACGCGTGAAAATGCAGTCATGGCCTGTTCGGTGCAAGAGGAGCGGATTGGAACTTCGCCCGCCAGGTCTGCCGATGAGTGACGCCATCTCTGATCTGCAAAAGAAACATCTCCAGAGCGGCAGCGCAACCATGTGCCAGGAATTTCCTGGCGTGCCTCGTGAAAATGCCGCTTACCCTGCGTTCCTGTTGCGCCGATCGCAGCATATGCACCCCGCAGTCCTGGGGTCGAACTTTGACCTCATCGAGAGCTAGAGGTGCGAAATAAGAAGCAACTTGAGTGTCTTGTACCACGTTTTACTCGCCGGAATCGCCATGAAGACTGCGACCAGACCCCTCCGACCCTGATCCGGGCATATGGATACTCGTCAGTGCGCATGCTGAGTATGTGGCCTCGGGAACAAGAAACACTGCAGGCTTGTTGGCTTCTCAACATATTCACGCCATTTAACGCGCTTCGGGCTGATTTCAAGCTGCTGAGGCCTCTATTGCGCGTCTTCTGTGTGTGAAAACGGGACTAGAGACTGAAGTTCTAGCAGTCATACCTAGACATGATTGAATTGGCTAGGAAATGAAGTCGTTGTCAACTGTGGCATATTGGAAATAAAGCCCTGTTTAGCTGTATCTGGAAGCTCGGAACGACACCCGAGGACAGTCGTTCCGCACTCCCGTTCCCACGAGAGCTTTGTACACCCCGCTTGCAGCTTTGAGGCTCTAGACCTGGTACGTACAATGCATTTCTCCATATATGCATCCAGATGAATTGGTCGCGGGGAAGTGTTATAAAATGTGTAAGAAAGTATTTTCCATTCTTCTTCGATCATCTTACCTTAGCCATCTTGAAGCTGCCAGAATGTCAGAGACGTATGACTACATTATCTGTGGGGGTGGAACTTGCGGGCCTGTCGTGGCTGGAAGACTGTCGGAGCAATCAAATTTGAACATTCTCATTCTTGAAGCAGGATCGGACAACAAGGACTTGAACAATGTGCACATGCCCGGCGCGTACGTTTCGCAAAGTGTCAGCTCCAATCGGCATTGCTGACGACCTCACAGGTGGACGAAAAATCATTATGGCCCGACAGACTGGAACATCGTATCACCCCCGCAGCCTGGACTCAATGACAGGGAATGCCGATTACCCAGAGGTAGGTTCCTGGGAGGCAGCAGTGGCTCCAACGGAACTATCTGCGTCCGTGGTGTAAAGCAGGACTACGACGATTGGGGCTTTCCAGAATGGAGTGGTGATGAAATGTTCAGGGCAATGAAGAAGGTCAGCCAAGAAATGGATGGTATTGTCTAATCTCCACTAAATAGCGGTACAGGCCGAGACGTTCCACCCCAAAAAGTGGTTCCATAAGTAAAAGGACGCGTGCAAGACTTCCAGCCGCTGTGCTAACAACATTCTCAGCACACGATGAAGACGCCCACGCATATGAAGGTCCTCTACACATTGAACCTGCACTACCTCCGATTCCTATCGCCGAAGCATTGTTTGAGTCTTTCAAATCGAAGGGACTTCCGTATATCCCTGACATGTTCTCATCTGGCGTTGCCTCCAACGGCTGTGGCCATGCAATGAGGACCACCTATCAAGGCTGGAGAACGACTGCGGCAGACTACATCACCAAGGATAAAGAGCGACCGAATGTTACCATCAAGTGCAATGCAACTGTTGACAAGGTCGTCTTGGAGCCAGGCTTGGATGGCGAGCTGGTTGCAAAGGGAGTCGAATACGTCGATGAGAACGGCAACAAAGTGCAAGTTACCACGAGCAAGGAAGTCATCATCTGCGGCGGTACCTACTGCAGTCCAGCCATCCTGATGCGGTCTGGCATCGGTCCAAAGCAGACATTACAAGACATCAATATTCCCGTTCTGCTGGACATTCCAGCTGTGGGTCAAAACCTCCAAGACCACCAGTTGATCTTCACATACTACGAAGTCAAGGATCCCGACTTGACTGATGACGCACGAGTGAATCACGACCCAGAGGCATATGAGAACGGACACAAGGAATGGTTGAAGGACAAGACAGGCTGGCTCGCCACCTTCCCCTTTGGTGCTTTCGGCTTCACTCGCCTCAGCGAGCGTCTCGACAAGGAGAACCCCGAATGGGCAGCTCTTCCGCGCGAGGAAGGTCGCGACCCAATGGGACTGACCAAGACGCAGCCCAACCTTGAGTTCTTCAACACCATCTGCTTATGGCGGCCCACCAGAATACACGGACAAGCCTGCAGAAGGCCAATTCGCCATCGCCATGTGCTGCTTCCTGTGCGGACAGCAGTCTCGCGGTGAAGTGAAGATCAAGACAACCGATCCTTTTGAACCCCCGTATGTCGACCCGCGCTACCTCTCCGACAAGCGTGACCTGATCATGATGTCCGAGGGCGTGCGATGGGCGAACGAAGTCGTCATGGAAGGGGCAGGCACTAAAGATCTGATCAAGGGCGCCTGGCCACCAGGAGCCACACACCACAAGAACAAGACGAACGAGGACTGGCAGCCACATGTGCAAAAGTATGCGTCGACATCGTACCACCCTGTCGGAACTTGTAAGATTGGCAAGAAGGATGACGCGACTGCTGTAGTGGATATGCATTTGAAGGTGTATGGCACCAAGAATTTGCGCGTGGTGGACTGCAGCATTATGCCGTACGTTCACAGTGGCCACACCCAAATGCCGGCGTACGGTATTGCGGAGAAAGCTGCGGAATATATTCTGGAAGCTGCAGGATCGCAGAAGAATGGTGTGAATGCGTAGATCATGAAGGTGGTTCTACTTTAGTTGTCCATCTGTACATAAGTTTCTTTTCTTTCACGTGTCACATCACGATTCATTAATGCTGAGCGTGCTTGCTGTCTCTCCGCCTTTCTTCTCGGGAGAGAATGATTAGGGCAATGTAGCAGTCAATGGCAGGTATCTGCTAGAGCTGCCAACCCAGACCTTCTTGGTGCTGTTTCTCACGAACCAATCCTGCTCCACCGTGCTCCAGCTGCTAATGTCTCTTCTTGTGAGGCCGACGACGAAAGTTTTGCCCTGTCTCGGCTCGATCCAGAGCTTCTCAAAGCCTCGGAGCTCACGCACTGGGTCGTAAGGTCCCCCACGGCTGACGTACAGCTGTGGAACCTCATAACCGGCAATCTTGCCAGTGTTCGTGATGGTGGCCGTGACGTTGTAGAGGACATCGTAGAGACGAGGATTGCCACCCGGCGCGCCTCCAGCCTTGGCAACAGTCTGAGGTGAGCCATCTTGCGAGTGTGCAGGCAAGGAGATGTTGAGGCCGTAGTGTGGATCACCAGTCGCGAGGGCGAAGTTGGTCGAGTTGAGCCAAGGGTAGTGGAAGCCGCGAACACGGCTGAAGTTGGCCGGAAAGACGTAGTCTTCGGCCTTGGTGGAGTAGTTGCCGATCAATGGAGCGGGTTTGGTCTTGCCGGAAAATGGCTGGTAAGCTGGCGCATCAAGCTTGGTCACCAGGAGACTGCTGTAGTTGAAGGTGGTGTATGAGAGACCGTATCCAAATTCGTAAGTCGGAGTAGCGTTAAATTGGTCGAACGCCCTGTAGTCGATGAACTGGCCTTCCTCAAAGTTGATCTGAGGCACTGGCGCGTTAGGAGTGTAGAGGATGTCTGCACCATAGTCCTTGCGATCCTTTCCAATCGTAAATGGCAGCTTTGCGCCAGGGTTGACACGTCCGTAGAGCACGTCAGCAATGGCATTGCCACTCTCTTGACCCGGTATACCGGCCCATAGGATTGCAGTAATATTCTCGTGGTTCTTGTACTTCTCGAGCAAGACCGGGCCGACCGAGTGAACAACAAGGATCGTGTTGCTGCAATTGCCTGCAACGCGCTCGATGGCCTCGTCCGCACCTTGCCAGAATGTCAAATTGTTGCGGTCACCGAGGTTACCATCGACCTCCAGATACCATTCGCCGCTGTTCGAGTTCACGAAGACGATTGAGACATTCGCACGGCGTGCGAGCTTTCCAATAGGCTCAAGGTTCCAATTGTCCAGGTTGGATTCATACGCACCACCATTGACCAAAACTTCGTTCTGAATTGCCGTGTCTGGAGTGATAAGGTAAGGGAACTCCGCGGTTCCAGAGCCCCAGGCCATTGCGAGAGTACCATTATCACAGCCACGATCGGAGCAGCTGTTTGGTCCAGACAGGTTGGGACCAGCATCCTCGCCAAACATAGCCGTGAGTGGCTCCTTCCCGGACAGTGGGAGCGCGTTGTTGACGTTCTTGAGAAGCACAGTGCTCTCGGCGCCCCATTGGCGAATCAGCTTGCCGTGATCGCCTTGGACGTTGACATGTTGATTGATCTGCTGAATTCCGCCCTCGCCTGTGTAGAAGTGGAGCGGTCCGTAGGTATCCGTCGTCCACGACTGGAAGTTTTCTGGCTCGCGCTCTATTTGAGCGTCCACAAAAAAAAAGGCGGCCATGATACGCATGGCCATGTCGTCAATTCTCCATGCTGGAACAGTGCCGTTGAGTACAGCCACCGTGAGATTGGTCCCGTAGAAGGAGTCGAGCTGGTTGTAATTTGTCGCCTCTCCTGGCATGGTCATGTCCAGGCCTGCCAATGCACTAGCGACGCCAGCATGTGTCGCAAGCCAATCGCTCATAATGAAGCCGTTGAAGCTGCACGTGTCGCACGTGTCAGTGTAGGGTACGAAGATGTCTGAGACACAGTTATGCGATCTGGAAATGCCTTTCAGCGACTGTACTTACCCAAGTTCTTGCTTCAAAATGTAATTCTGCAAATAGCTGTTTTGACACGCTTGCGAGCCGTTGACTTGGTTGTACTATGAATTGTGATCAGTCAGTTAGCCAAGGTCAAGAGGTCAGGGGATGAGAAGTTCTCACCGAGCACATGACGGATCCAACACCAGCCTTGACGCCATCCGCGAAGGGCCAGAGGTAAAGCTCGTGCAGAGTTTCGTCATCCAAGTTCGCAGAGTACGGCTCGGAGATATTGAAGCCGAATTTTTCGGAGTCTTGAACCAAACGGAAGTGATCTTGCTCGTTCATGATGAAGTGCTTGGCCGTTGCGATGACACCAGCGCTCTGGATACCTTTGATGGACTCGGCGAAAAGTTGGCCAGTGAGGACAGGATCAGGACTGAAGCCTTCCCAGTTTCTACCACCCTGAGGTACGCGACCAAGAGGGCCGGCAACAGGCTACAGACGAAGTGTCAGTGCGGCACAAGCATTAGCCAAGCTTTGTCCTATCCTTACCCCAAGCTGAACATCGATACCCTTTCCATGATGCTCTTGGCCCATCGCTCTGCCTCGAGCGTACGCCAGTTTGCGATCCCAGGTAGCGCCGACATTGACACCTGCTGGGAAAACAGAGTTGTAGTCCGTCATGCGAATACCAGTCGGGCTGTCTTGCAGACAGAGGCCACGGAAGCCAAGCCTTGGAACTCCGCCCGTGTTCCCCACGCAAGCCTCAAGCTGCCAACCGGTGCCGGTGGTCAAATTGACGCGCTCGGCCAGTGTCAGTTGGCTTACGAAGTCATGTGCTTTCTTGTACGCTCCGGCCCAGTCGCCGTAGCTGGGGTTCATCCATGGCGAAGGGTAATACGGAGGAGAGACTTGATAACTCGAGCTACCGTTTAGCACAGCAGGAGACTGGCTTTCGAAGCCCGGGTATGTGGTGTCTGGATTCTATGAAGGGACATGTTAGAGGAATCCTGCAAAGCAGTAGTGACGTTGGGTCCAGAAGCTTACCGGTGCTCCATAGTTGTTCTTGCTAGCAGCTAGCTGGGAGTAGTCATAAGCTGCTACATAGGTGGCAGCGACCAGAAAGGCAGCCTTGACACAAGGCATTTTGCTGAGACGACCGCGAAGGGCAAAGAGTGAAGGAGCGGAACGATCGACCTACGTTTACCGGGCGATGGGCCTGCCCTCTATGTATTCTGTCTCTCCCGACCACTTTTGAAGACCGACCGAAGTTCATTCCCCACCCGCAGCTGTCATCCGGACGCCATTCGTAGCGGCACCGTCACTGTGTTGCATCGCGCATCAGACCAGCGCGAGGAAACCCGCGTGAGGTGGATCTGATGGGTGAGATGCCATCGCGCTAGCGGGCAGAACTTCTCGTCCGGCTGTGACGTCGAGACATCGATCAGGCGCTGCGCTATAACCCTGGCTCAGCCCATGTCTAATGTCGTGCTTTACTCCTGCAAGGCACAGTTCTTAGTCGAAGTGGCATAAATTGATTGTTGCAAATTAGCTGCGAAGGACAATCCATGAATGATTCGCGATCTGTTCAGTATCAAGCTAATGGTTGTGATGTCCAGTGATACTTGATGGTCGATCTAGTCAATGAACGAACTCTCTCGATAATGTCTTACCGCTCCTCCAGTCGGCCCCATATGCCATCGCGTGGGCAGGATATTTGACCGACTCTCCGCCGAGGCCAGCCCAGACCCCACTCGTGGAGTGTCTGGAGAAGGCGCTGTCAGCACGATTCTTCCACACAATATGATGGTTCGCCATGTTCTATAAGATAAAACGATAAAATAACAGAAGGCGGGCATAGAACATCATGCCAAGATGTTGGTCACGAAATTAAGATGCACAAGAAGTCGACGGAGGAGGTGAGGTGGTCGGGAGCATCCTCAAGATGCCATTTGCCGCCATTTGCCTCGGGAAAGCGAGCCGCATTGCCGAAACCGCAAAAAGTCCGTGCATTGCTGTCCACATGCCGATGCTGTGCCTACAATTTCCCTTCTCCGACACCACTTCCACGCGAAGCAATGGACCTGAGAGCTTGCACCAGCAAGACGTGCGAGCCGAACGTTCTCGTTATGTTTCAAAATCTCTGATTGTACTGCTATGAAGTTTGCAAGTTGTAATACTGGTCGTGGCTCAATTCCTTCATCTACGGCTGATCAAAGCGCCTAGAAGCTACTGTGTGATGGTGGTGTAATCCCACCTCGAAAATGACAAAACGCACGATTTCCTCACCCTGTCGGAATCATCAACGGTTGGTACCCAGACCTTGGGTAACAGAAAGAAGTGCCAGAGACGAGGGCCCTCGGCAGTCCCGCAAGACTAGCTACGCGTCACACTTCTTCTCAGTCTCCATTTCAAAAACTGGACGCCCTCGATGGCGTGGAAATGCTGGAGCCTCTCGAGCTCGAGCCAAGACTCCCCACATGCCGGTGTGAGCTCGAGCTTACGAGCGCGGTTGTGTTGCTCATCAAGTCGCTCAAATTGACATAGTCCTTGGGCTTCTCGATGGAAAAATCGACTTGACTCCTCGCGCTGCGATGTGAATCGAATGAGCATCTTGGGGAGTCTTCGCCATGTTTTGCCCAATCTGGCGTTTCATCAGGCATCCATTGAGGGGCATCGTGACTAGTCGTCAGTCAGCACCATTCTCTAGGTCCAGTCGAGAGACAAGATCGAGCGAGTGGGTGATGCTGGGTCTGTCGCGGCAAGCGAGATGGTCGATGGTTTGGGGCTTGGCCGTCGTTCGGACTTCGACCATGCCTGGGAAGCTGACGATGCATAGGGAACTGCACACCTTTGGGATAGGACGCTGAAGTTCTGTACCAAACACGTTGCCGCCGCCTTATCTTGCAGACTGGACTGGATTGATTGCAATGAGGATTTGCGGCGCTTCGGCGACTAAAATGTCTATTAGGACGCTGTTCCCCGGAGTGGTGCATATGTCGAGCTCACGTTTGATTTCGACAAGCGGCGCGGTTCTGTCTGCACGTCTCCCGAGACCTGCGGTACGTATGCAAGCGGCACCGACGCCTTTCGTGATTTTGACTTGGCCAGCTTCAACTGGCACGCTGACCAATATTCGAGGACTTGTGCGGTCAGGAGGGAGACGCGCAAGTTGAGCGACATATCGTGGCCGGACATTGCTGCGAGAGCGGCGCTCGGTGAGGGTTGTTGAGCGGTTGTGCGACGCGACTGCATCGAATGGATGCTGTCGAGACCAGAAACCGGTCTCAGCTGTTCAAATAAACTGGAAAGAGGTAGGTGATCGACGATGATGAATATGCCATGAAGCGGTCAGAGGATGGACGATGTCTCGAGAGAGCAGTGGGAAGCTGGCGAGAGTATAGCAAGGATGGACGAGTGTAAGAAGCAGCGAAGAGATTTTGATCGAGCAGTTCCAGAAAGAAGCTCCCCGGACCAGGTACCATTGACACGTTCATGTGCTTGCGGTTCGGTAGGGCAGTTGTGCCAACGTCAAAACGTCACATGATCGTCGATCGGCACATGGAGAGTTTAGGACACTCCAACCCGACGACCAGGTACGTGCCAGACCAGGAGTAGCCAATATGCCGATTTCGTGTTTGGGCACAGCGCACAGAGGCGAGTTGGCAGCGATCGATGGGCGGCGACGTGGACCGTTTCAGCGCGCGTTTGATCGGTGGTATTGTTTCAGTACGGCACATGCAGAGGCTGTCATCGATGCAAAGCATGCGTGGCTATGCAGGTAGCACGGCATCGCGCGTTCGGCGTGCAGGCCTGCAGAGTGTACGCTCGGGCCGGATTGCTGGCTGGTGGTCTTGCACTCTTGGGAGGGTGATTCCGCACCGAGTCAGCGCGCTGTGCCAATAGGCTGTCTCCCGATTGTGGTCATCTTCGAGGAGGACGAGGGGAGAGGGCAGGAGATGCCTGTCCTCGCTCCGCGGAGGCAGTGACTTCGGTGCGGAGGTTTGGGGAAGGGTGATCTTGCCTGGCTGCCAAGGCTGCGCAACGCCGAATGAGTGCTGTTCAAGCTGTGGTGAGAGATTGGGGGAGGGAGAATCCTAACTAGTGACAGCTCATCGCAGTGGATCACGGCGGAGTGGCGAAGGCTCTGACGAGGCTGTGCGGGCAAACCGGGAAATGTGCGACAATCCAACTTTGCTGTGTCGTTTGATGACCACACGAATCACGCCACGCAAGCTGGAGCAGCATCACAGACGGGTGAAAGGACAGACAGAGAAGCCGGCGAAGGGAGAGAAGAGACGCGGGAGAGATTGGACTGCCACGTGAAAAAATGCGTCCATGCATTGACGCAATGGCGCGCAGTAGTCTCGTCTTCGTCGGCGACACACACGACCAGTTACTCGTTCCTAAATCCGTCTGCTCCGTCCATTTGCCCACGCCCTCTCTTCTCTTCTCTTCTCTTCCTACTGTTTTTTCTGCACTCGTCACGGAAGCGAATCGCCTTGACAACCACTTTCACTACCTCTCCAACCATCACGCCCCTCGCAGCCTGGCAGGCGGGAGCAGCTCCTGAAAGTCTGAGCCAGCACCCCTTGTCGAAACAACACAGCGCACGACGAGCACCCCGAATCTCTCACAAACACGACGCCGCAGCGAGACAGCCGAGATGGCCTCGTGGCTCTCCAGCTGGAATCCCATCGTTTCCTTCCCTTCATACCACGGGCCGTACGAAGTAGGCACCGTCGATGTCGAGATACCAGCCGCCGACCTCCCATCGCCCTGCGAAACGCCCGAAAATGCCGCTGAGACCATTTCCTTCCGCATCTTCTATCCGTGTCACAAACCCGATCCGTCCGATGCTACGCGCCCTGTCCGGTGGATCCCCAATCCGCAGCGTCCGACAATGCGCGCGTTCGCCAACTTCCTGGGCGTGAAAAATCCGAAAGTCGCAAATCTGATCTCGTGGATGCCTCAGCAATTATATTGGATCAGTCTCCCAGCGCATCGCAACGCCAAACTGCTTGATCCGCCGACACGCAATGGGCGCTGGCCCGTGTCAGTCTTCAGCCACGGACTGGCAGGCAGCAGAAATGCGTACAGCTACGTCTGCGGGGACATGGCGAGCAATGGCATGATCGTGATCGCATTGGATCACCGAGATGGCAGCAGTCCGATTCAATATGTTCGAGAGACGGGTTCTACGAAAGCGCGGACCGTAGATCCCGTGAAGATCAGCCATGAGCCGAGCCCCGAGGTGTACGAAGCACGCGATAAGCAATTGCGCATCCGGCTATGGGAGGTCAGTATGGCTTATGAAGCACTGGTCAAGATCGACGGCGGCCAGAGGCTGGAGAATCTGGACATCAATGCCAGCACAAAACGGAAGGAGCGCGTGGAAGTTCTGTACATGTTCAACGATATGCTGGACATTCACCGCGCAGGAAAGGTGACCTGGGCAGGACATTCTTACGGCGCGTGCACGACCGTGCAGCTGCTGAAGAGCATCTTCTATTCCAAGGACAGACCAGCAGACGCTGGGAGGCCTCTGATCGTGCCCAACGCCGACGCAGCCATTGCGCATCAGATCATGCCCGAGAGCCCGGTGATCCTGATGGACATGTGGGGGTTGCCATTCAAGTCTCCCGATCAAGCATATCTATGGGAGAAGCCATTGCCATCCTATGCGATTGGTGGTCCTGCGGGCTCTAACGTGGTTTCAGTTCTCTCCGAAGCATTTTTCAACTGGGATGACAATCTCAGCATCAACAAGCACATCGTGGGCGCTCCCTCTTTATCTCGTCGACCGTCGACAGCACCTCGACTTTCACGCGCACCTGGACAGCTTCTTCCTGATTGGGCACGCTTGGCGAGGGATCAGTCTCCAGGACGAGATTCTGGCTACGCATCCGGTAATTCTCCTCTGCGTTCCCTGCATCGACAGCGGAGTAAGGCTAGTGGCCTTTCCCAAGCACGATCGAGGACTTCGCAGCCACTGTCCGCCTCGTGTTCAAACTTAGCTTCGCCCACTAGGACAGCAGGACCGCACATGTTCTACATCAAGCAAAGTCAGCACTTCAACCAGTCCGATTTTGGACTCCTCTTCCCATGGATCGCGAAGCGTGTGACGAAAGCCGAGGAACCAGAGCGTATCATGGAGCTCAATTTCCGGGCCTTCCAGCAAACCCTGCGCGAGAATGGCATCGAAATCGCTGGTGAGGATGACAAGGATATCTTGAGCAAAGAAGGAGAAATTCGTCGCTGGATTCACATTCCCGTCGAAGATGAAACGCTCTCGCCAGCAGGGCCAGTTGGCAGTCCGCGGGCGATCAGGACCATGACTAGGAAGCTGAGCGTCATCTCCAACAAGAGCATGCCATCTCCGCGAGATGGCATGACCATGGGAATGAAAGTTGACGATCAAATGAATTTACCGAAGCTGGATCTACCAGAAGCCGCAGTCGCATAGATCAGTGCTGTGCGTTGGCTTCGACTTGTGTTGGGATAATTGTTCGGGATTTTAGCGAGCGGGAAGGAGGGCGTTTGGGTCTGTTGTTTTGTGATACCCCGCATCAGCATTGCTGTGGATGCAGCGTACGGAAAATAGAGCCAGTTTCAAAGAATAGAGCAAGCCCAGGAGGGATTCATTCGACCTCAGCCACCTCGTGCAGGCATTCGCATTCCTTCGCGCCATTTAGTCATGCACCGTCTCCATTCACCAACACACTCCAGCTGATCCTCGTCGCTACTTGTACAGATCGCAAGTCAGCTTTCCAAATACCTCGACATGCTAAATCTGCTCTTCAAAATCCTCACAGCTGCACAGAATTCGTCACCTCTCTAACGCTTCATCTTCCCAGCATCCAACTTTCTGCGGCCGTTGCGTTGATCATAGTCGGCGCTTTCTCGCCGCCACTGGCTAAACCCTTCACATTTCCAAGCGAGCTGCACTTGCAAGGATATATCGCTTCTTGGCGTTCTGGCTATCCATAACCGACTGCACGACCTGCTCAAGCTGTCACCCTTCAGGATCCCGAACCATGCGGCCAAGCCCACGGTCGAGAGCTCTGAAATGCAGAGGCGGTCGCATTCGCTATCAAATCGTGCCCATCACATGTAGGCCGCGCGCTTGGCAGCTGGACGTCAAAAGTCGCTTGCTTCTGCTCGCACGCACTTCGTCGGTAGTAGGCCTATTTTCGTCCTGTCGTGCCGTGCAGAGTCGTGCCTGATAAAAGTCTCGAGCGGTACCGCATTTCTCTTTTTCCCCTCTGAAAGGATTCTCCTTGGCCCCCGAGCTGGGACTATTGTGCTACTCGGAACTTTCCCACCATGACATCGACGGTACCGCCTTCTTCTTCCCTTACGACGGCAGCTCTCACCACGGTCTTCACGCCACCGCTCTCTTGTCTGCAGAGGACTTACACACTTTCTGGCAAGACTGGCTCTTTTACGGACCTCACAGACAAGGGCAGCGATGGCTCGACACTGACCATCCACCGCGGCTACAGCACAGAGTGCTTCCCACCTGAGGCGACTTTATCCGATGGCTGGGTCCAATTCTCGCCGGGAATCTGTCCTTCGGCCTACAGTATAGCGTCCATGTGGTCCGATGGCATTGGATTTACCGAGACTTTCGCCACATGTTGTCCGTGGTATATGCACGCTTCGACGGCGTATTACGACTGCGGTTCCTATCCCGAGTCTACCAGGGTGGTTTTGAGTGGTGTGGGAGTCGATGGATCAAGTGTGACGACCACCGCGGGTTATGCATTTGACACGCCGATTTTTATTGCCTGGCAGAGTTCCGATTTGAGCCGTTTGGAACATCATCCGACTGAGACGGGAAGCTGGAATATTGCCACTGATATTGAGGCGCCGTTGATGACGGGTGGTAATGGGAGTGTCGTCCCCTCGGCCACACTGCAGCCAGTAAGTGCGGAGGAGAAAGGCAGTGGTATGTCGGCCGGAGCTAAAGCTGGGGTCGGTGTTGGCGTTTCTCTGGGGGTGTTGTTGATCATGGCGATTGTGGGCTTTGTGTTGTGGAGACGAAGACGTGCGAAGAAGACAAAAGAAATGGCGCACGGAGATCCACAGCAGCGTAACGAGATGTCAGCGGGTGGCAGAGAAGTGTTCCATCAGATGGATAATACCGCAGAGATCTACGAGACTAGCGCAGAGGAGAAGAAACCCAAGGTGTGGGCTGAAGTTGAGGGCGACACGAGGAAGGTCTCGGAACTTGATGCTCAAGCCGGAAAACACGACCAGACCGGCATAACACGGAGTCATACAGCTGAACTGGAAGGCGATAGCCCGGCGCAGAGGAGGTTCTGATGCAAGTGACCTACTGCATGCCGCGGCTCTCCTGCATGCTACCAGGGACATAAAACACGACCGTTTGGACATCACCAACGATTTGAGAATCAACCTCCACCATGTTTGCTCCGGATCCTACCACCCTGCACTCCTCAGTGGAGAGTACTCTACGTATCCGATCTGACGTCCACATGAAGCCCGGATCTTCGAAGCATCGTCATCCTCCGGTTATCAAATCCACAACTCACCAAAGCGATCGTCGGGATGTATTGGACCTCAGGAACCAATTTTAGTAGCCCGTGAGGGACTCTCACGCACTTGAGCCCCAGTGCTCCCAAGTTTCTCCCATCCAAGGGGCAGAGATTCGTCTAGGGTCAGGTGAAGCATCAGCGGAATAACAGGAACAATATAGACTGCTTGCTGTGCGAATCTACCGGCCCTCGAACATTTGCATTTCACAGGATCTTCAAGGACCCCAGCTTTTCTACCGCTTTTCCTGCGGTCGATCGGCTTGTTTGACTACAATCGCCTGCATTTCGTGGTGTTGTTTGGATCGCGAGGTATGGACGACGTGAAGGAATTCATGTGCATGCATAACGTCCCTTCAGAAGCGCAGTTCAATACGGCCTGAACTTCTCCATTCAGCGTGAAGCACACTGTGCGGTCCAGAAGCAAGAGAATGACCAATTGATACCCATATCATCAAGACGAACGAATATTTGCATTTATTTAGTTTTGTTTATGCAGGGTGTTGGCAAGTGTATAACCAGATAGATCAGGAATAGAACACAGCCGCAATCATCTTCGTCATCTTTCAAGCTGCCATGCGTCACCTTCACACCGCGTTTTCCACGCCCAGAATCTGAGCTCTGTTTGTGCGCTTGCGTGGTGTAGTGGGGCTCGCAGCCACTTCACCGCACACTATCAACCACGAACATGATGTAAACAACAATGACATCCGCTCAATCATCCCCATCGTCAAAATGGGCCCTCATAACAGGCTGCAGCCCTGGCGGTCTCGGTGACGCAGAATCCACAGCCTTTTTGAACGCCGGCATAAATGTCATCGCCACATCTCTCGAAACCAAGACCGTCGAGCATGTCAGCCCGACCAGCGGCACGAACCAAGGCTTTCTGATTCGAATGCATCTCGATGTCACCTCCGAGAAATCCCTCGCTGGAGCATACAAACTCGTCAAAGAGCTCACCGGTGGAAAACTGACCTTCCTGATAAACAACGCCGGATACGGGTATTATTCACCTTTACTCGATGTAGACGTCTCCCTCGCAAAGCGGCAATACGATGTCAACGTGTGGGGTGCCTTATCAGCCACGCAGACGTTCTTCCCGCTGCTCCGGGCAGCCAAGGGGACCGTCGTGAACCAAGCCAGCGCAGCCGGACTTTCTGGTTTCAATCGACCTTTTATGGGGATCTACTCGAGTTCGAAAGCGGCGTTGCTCAGTTTAACAGATGTGATGAGGTTAGAATTCGATCCGTTCGGCATCAAGGTCGTGGCTCTGGTTTCAGGCGCTGTGAAGACGGAGTTTGCGAAAAACATGAATGGAGGGAGGATTTCGGAGACGAGCTGGTATTCGCTCGTCCGGGAAGATGTGGAGAAGGTGATGCGAGAGGGTTCAGCCACTGAGGCTGGACATGACCGACATCGTATCGCCAAGGGGGTGGTGGATGCGCTTTTGAATCAAAAGACTCCGGCACATGTTGTGAATGGACATATGGGGACCGTCATTTGGTTGCTGCATTCGATCTTACCGTTGTGGATGCTTGACGGTATACACTGGAGTGGTAGCGGTCTGGACAAAATGAAAGCAATCATGGATGGTGGGACGGCAACGAAGACGGAGTAGATACGTCACATACTTCCATGAATGTTGCTCACAATTGTGGTAATTGGCAAGCTGCCATGCTTTCACCCTTCGAACAAATCCATTGAGCCTGACATTCTTCTTCTCCTTGTTTTGCAGTCACTCGCATGCAACGATCAAATTGCGTCAAGCCCATGTTGGTGAGGTCATGACCTCGTCGGCCTAGTGCGAAAATGAGTTACGCCCGCCCTTTTCCACCTCTTGCTTGTCTTTCTGCTCGGCTTTCTTGCTCTTGATGCGGCGCGAGAGCGGAATGACTGCTGCAGCAATTAAGACGATCACTACAATCGTACCGATTGTAACTGCAGTCATTGTACCAGGCGACAAGACAGCGTATCGGGTGCGTCTCTCAGCCCAAGGGGGAGAGTCGCCCGGGAATGCTGTCGGTGAGATGAAGACACGTGGGATCAAGCTCCGAGGCCGGGTAGCGTTGAAGCAGGGAACGGGCTCGTCGAAAGCGCGGGAATCGACGTAGGTGATGTCTGCACAAGCATAATGGACATGGTGCCCTTCTCCGCCGGTGTAGAAAACTTGAAAGGTGGCGTTCGAGCCAGCCGTCACACCGCCTGGTGGGTCTGGTGCCCAAATGCAAGTGTGGCCCACTCCGAGCTGGACTTGCTGAGGTCCATCGAAGACATCGAAGGCGTCCTGGGAGAGCGGGTCTGCGGAGACATGTCAGTGTCGCGTCGTCCCGGGCAGGAGGAGTGGAAAGTGCGGACTGTCGGAGTAGGAGACAGCAACATGCACCGCGCGTGTTGTATTGCGAGCCACAAGAGCAAGTCGGCCGTTCGCTGGCGTGTCGTGCGTTAGCGCTGTCGCTCCATACGCTCTCGGAGTGACGCACTCAAGGGGAATTCGGTCCTGGTCTGGATGACATGGTCGGAGCCACACGGAGGGATCGTGTCTGCGGCGGCTGAGAACGGACGTTCGTGTGGCCAGAGAAAGGCTGCTGGTCCGACGTTGCTCGTGTTCGCAACAGCCGCGAGAAGCACGGCGCTGTGTGACAGCTGCATTTTCGGTGGTGGAGCGATGGCAAGACAGAGACAGCAGGTTGCATCCAACCAACTTCGACCATCATGTGCTGCGGTTTACTTGCCAAGCAGCCGCTTTCGAGCCGTTCTCGTGGGCAGGAGAGGAGAGGAGAGGCAGTCGCGACTCCGACTCAGCTCACGCAACTCGTCACACCCTGCTCCCATCGTCTTGAGTAGCATATGACAATTGTCCCTACATACAGGAGAAATAGCTTGTGACTGTGTATCGCGAGTATACATGATGGCCACGCGCGACCGGTGGATGGCAAGCATTGACCGTAGCTGGGAGGGCGTCCATGGCTCGCGAATGGCGGAACTACGCCTTGACGCGAGATACTGCCACCTTTGACCTCTCCCCATTCTGCGCCGGTCGTCTAGCCTTGTGAAGCCGGGGACTGAAGTTGTGCATAAATTGCCGCCAGCCCACTCAGTCCACCCGTGTAGCCTTGATCAGCACCGGTATCATGCCGCCCGTCGGCAACTTGAATTCCTTGTGACCGAGAACACGAAGGAAACTTGCAATAGTGCCGCTGTGACTGGTGACGGATAGAACGGTGCTGTCGTCGGTGGCGAACAGGTCATCCAACAAAGCTTGAGTTCTGATGTCATGTTCCTCGTTCGTCTCGCGGTGGTCTGCCCGCCAAAGTTCATCCTCCTCCGTAAAGCCTTCCTCGATGGGAAAATCGGGGAACGCCTCGTGAATCACGGTACGAGTGCTGCGTTTGTCACATGTGTGCTCGCCGAGCACTTCGCGCACAAGCTCCTTGACCAGTGGCTTGAAAGGCTTGCCTTCGGGGAGTTTCAAGTCGCTCCACGTAAAAGTGGCAGTCTGCAAGCAACGATACATGGGGGACACATAGTATCGCTCCGGCGGCGGCATCATCCTCGGCTGAAGCATTTGAGCTTTCATGAATTCTCCCGCAGCTCGAGCTTGCTCCTTCCCAACATCGGTGAGGTGAGCATCCAGCCAATATATCGTCCCGTTCCCCTCCAGCTTCGACCAGTAGTCGTCCCAGGCCTCTCTGCCGTAATATGCTTCGGCGACATTGTGGAAGCCTTCTCCGTGCCGTCCCAGGTACAGCACTTTGTACGTAATGTGCTCTCCGGTTGTAGACTCCAGGTAATGGACATAGCGCATGAATCTTTGCCAGTCAGTGCTCACCACGCTGACCGTCGTCTGGTCTGTAGGATATTTCCGATGGATCAGGCCGAAGTTCTCCTTGGTGTTGTCAAAGTCGCTGGGATCCGTCCCGGGCTGAGACTGCATGAACACGTCTGTGACCGCCTCAAACTTGAACATCGCAGCAGCTGGTTTGCTACCCATAATGACCGTCGCTCCAGATGGTGTCCGAGGGAAAAAAGCGTAGTTGTAAAGTAAGAAACAGGCCAGAACGAGCGAACCCCTGGTCACTCATTGTTAGCAGGCGCAAGCTGTCGGGTAGACTTCGGCATACACAATGACGACAGGTCTTCTATAGTCTATGAACCTTCTGTGAGGCATCACGAGATGAATGTGATATGAGCACAGGACGCACAGGAGTCGCGCCGGACTGGCCTTGCGCGTCGAGACTTGGCTCCACCAAGAGGCTCATGTGAAGAAGTCGTGCCATTTTGGTCACAAATGCTCGTCATCTTGGGAGGGCTGGAAGGGAGGCACCGTTGGGACACTTACGTTGCAGCGCATCGCATTGCGTTTCCTCATCACCATTATCGTCTTTCATAGCATCAAGTTTCGCTTGCTTCAGACGGGACAGGCGGTGTGCCCTGATCCAGATGGGTCGCACGACACATCCACGCTGGACATTTCGCGGTCCTACGCCTCACGGCCTAGCTGAGGAACTGCGAGCTATGGTACGCTTCCATGCTCCAGTCCTAAACAGCCTGCGTCCTAAATGCCCAATCGCGTCTGCTTCTTTGGTGGGTGGGCGCGAGTGGCGCAAACAGAGATGGAGAGATCCGCGCAGCTTCAGCTGGGGCTGAACATGAACTGGCTGTTAAACACTAGGCGCCGTCCAATGCAACCTTTTCCTTGGCCTTTTGAGATGCTTCGGCGTGCCACTCTATCCTGACTTCCCAACAATCGGCGAACATGTCTGCAACAAGCCAAGATCCAGAAAGTGCAAAGAGAATCAAGGCCGAGCTCGAAAAGGATACGAGGCACGCAGATTGTGGTCATGCCGCACTCTCTGCCATCTGCTAATAATTGTGCACAGAGATGTGGCCGACCTGTGGAGCGATGCTCTGCGAGCATACAAGGGCATTGTTGGTACCGACTTACAGCCCAAATTCGCCAACGTCCAGGAATTAATCGCATTTGGGACCCGAGAGATGGATGCCTTTCATACCTTCCGCCACAATAAGAAGAAGGTCGACAAGCTTCGAAGCTTGTTCATGGCGAATATTGGCTACATCGAGACTGGAGCTCAGCAGCTGGTTGCGGCGGCCACGCCTGCTTTCCCTCCAGCGGCTGCTATAGGCACGGCCCTAACGTATATGCTCAGTGCCTGCAAGCAAGTGTCTGCAGATTATGATGTAGGTTGCACAAGCCAAGTCGATCGATCAGTCATGCTTCTTGACTACTGTCAACGAGCGGCTTTCTGCAGCTGCCAATAGGGCCGAAAGTCGTCTGCATACTGATGTTGAACATTCTCCCAGGTCGTCAATGCATTCTTCGAGGATATGAATGCGTTCTTGCAGAGAATTACGATTCTCGAATCACGACTGCCTGCGTACCCGGCATACCGCAATTGCCTGATGGATGTCTTCACAAGCATCCTGAAGATGTGCGGTTTTGCGACCAAGTATCCGCACTTTCAACCCCTTCACGTTGCGAGGAGAGGCTGACAGAGTCTCGTTCCGACAGGTACATTGAGCTTGGAAGGCTCAAAAAGTGGGTAATCAGCATGATCAAGGGCGAAGACAGCGATTTGGGAGGTGCGCGAAAAGCCATGGACACGAGTCTCAACCGGTTGCAGTCAGCGACCGAGTACGCCATTCTCGGCAATACGGAAGAGAATAATCGCATGACCGTGGAGCTGCAGCAAAACCAGGATTTGCAAACTGAGATGATTGAAAATCAGACCAAAATGCTCGAGAGCGTGCTTGAGCATCAGGAAGAGGTTAAAAGCGATCTGAAGAATATCCAAAAACTTCTCACCATGTTTGACCAGCAAAACCGAGAGAGTGGGGTGCCAAAAGCATCCAAAGGGACGAGCAAGACCAAGCCAGCGACGTCAAACCGAGTGCGAAACTTTTTCGTGGACACAGTCGATCCGGCTTCCCTGTATCACGGCATCAAAGAACGGCTACTGCCGGATACCTGTCAGTGGCTCTTCGAAGAAGAGGCATGGAATGCATTCGTCGCACCAGAAACGACACCACGCGAGGGATTGTCAATCCTTGCGATCGAAGGTGGTGCAGGACATGGCAAGAGCCACATGGCGGTCTCAGTCTTTGACCACTTGACCAAACATGCGGCTCGAGACACATGCGTGGCCAATTTCTTCTTCCGCGAGCAGAATTCTATCGATTTGTGCACGTTCTCCAATGCCGTGAATTGGATAACGATTCAAATTGCCGAGCAGAACTCCGTCTTTTGCGAAAAGCTCAACGCTGAAATCCGGCGCGAAGACTTCGATATTGATCAAACAATCTGGCAGGACGTCTGGAAACACTTGATTGCTCCTCTTTTTCCTGCTGGTTCATCGGAAAAGCTATACATTGTCTGGGATGGTCTGGATGAGCTTAATTTTCGGCAAAAGAATGAGCTCCTGGCATTCATAGATGAAGCGAAGACTATGGCCGACTGTAACATTTCGCTGGTATGCACCACTCGCCCCGATAGGGATATTGACGAAAGCTTGCAGGCTGCGAACGCCAAATACATTCACGTGTCTTCGCAAAAACAAGTTGCCGACCTGCAAATACTCATCTGGCATCATCTGAACAATGATGAGCGTCTCAAACGGTTTTCCAAGTTCGCAAAGCAGACTATCGTCAGTGCACTCGTGGAGAGGCCGGACGGCAAACCTCCCTACTACTTCTTATACTGCGAGCACATCCTCAGACATTTCGATGCTGTTGCACGGGAGCCACTAGTGCTCAAGCAGCTGAAATCCTTGCCTGAAGATTGGCCTGGCCTCTATAAACAGATTCTTGACGACACCTTCAATCACACGTCTGCGACCGATTTGCCGGCCCTCAGACTCCTGTTCAAATGGCTCGCGTTCTGCGATCGCGCGCTGACACTCCAAGAATGCCTCGGATTGTTGAAGATGCACGGTCTAGACGCATTTGATTTGGAAAGAGAGCTCCAGGGCAACTCTCTCTCGCGCTTTCTCCGACTGGCGACTGCTGAAGAACGCAATGCAGCGGGGATTGACGTGGAGGAGCCAAAGTTGGAGGTGCTCAACTCGGATCAGCCAGCCGATGAGTCCAATGTCAGCGATGGCGACCACCCTCTGCGCTTCCACGACCGTTCTACCCGCAGATTTTTCTCCGCGGCTCCTGTCAATGAGATCGGCCTTCGCACCCCTGCAGCCCAGGCGCATCTGGACATCTTCATACTGTGTTCGCAGATACTCTGCGGCATGTATGCGGGCGTCGACAAGGGCTTGAAGAGCTATGCAGCATCTGAATGGGCTTACCATCTGAGCTGGACAAGTCTGCGTGACACTTTGCCCGAGGCAGAAAAGCTCGCGATTTCGGAGTCGGTGGTCGCCATCATGACCAACCAGAACAACGTCGCAGCCGTGTTCGAGGAATTAGAGATTGACTATGACAACCAGCTCTGGTCATTCCTGGACGACATTTTTATGCAAAATATGAAGTACTATAGCGATTTTGCATTGAAACTTGGATCAAAATTATCCGCGAACGCGCTGACCTTTTATCAGCATGTCGCTGAGGATGTGAGCACGTCTTTCATTCCACTGGCAAAGGGACACATCTCCAACTGGTTCCGAGCAGAGACCGAGCCTGCACGTCGTCGATCATACACATATGCAAGACAGTGTATTGCGCTGGTAAGTCTCGACTTCGAACGTGATGTTTTCATTGTCACTGCCGGGCGTCGAATGTTGTTGATGTAGATTTCAACGGCTGACAGTGCTAATTCAGTCCAAACACAAAGACCTCTTGGTTGAGAATGACTCCGATAGCGAAGCCACAGACGAGGACGACGAAGATCGAGATTATGACGAGGATGAAATTGTCAACATTTTCAACGCATTCGAAGATATTCCCAAAGATGGCCATGCATACTTGGCACTTGCTGCATTCTTGCTAAGCAACGACGGCTTTGGTGAAGCCTACAAGTATGCCCTCCAAGCGATTGAGCTGCTCAAGGACGACCCGAGAGGTCTTGAGGCCCAACTTGTCCTGGCCAATGCGGCCCCGTGGCTAGACGAGTATGACGAAGCTCTGAACGCAGTTGATGTCGTCGTCAAGCATCCTGATGTTCCTCGAGCTCTGCTGCGTCGCGCCTTCACATCGCTGGCAAAGATTCAGACAGAGCAGGGCAAGCTTGATGACGCCGCAAAGTCGTACGAGTTGGCGAGAGAGGCTGACCCGCAAGAGCCCATGGCCGGAGATGATCTCGCAGATGAATTTGGCCTCTACTTGGGCCAACGGGCTGACGCGACGCTGATCGACCGCGTTGCAAGCTGGAAGACAACAGAAAAGTTGACCATTATGACTTGGGTAAGTGCCGCGATTGGATGGGACAGACATATGCTAAGATCCACCTTTTGCGATGTGTAGAAGTACGACGGCAGTGGGCACAAGGAGTTCTTCCAGGCTGCCGGAAGAAGCGGCAAAGTGGACACGGCGATCAAGATATACGAGGAAGTCATTGCTCTTCTCAATACCGTCGATGCTGCAGCTCCCATACGCTGGGAGCTTGCGCGAGCCAAGTGGTTCATCAATGGGGACGCGGAGGGAGCCAAAGCGCTCTTGAACGAGAATCTGGACGCGACATCCGATGGATACCCGCAGAAGTTCACCGAAGAGGATCCTTCGACCACCCTCGTGGAAGCGATCCTGCTGATGTCGGACATCATCTTCGAGCAATATCGTGCGAGCTCCGATCGTACCGTGAAGGCAAGACTCTTTGATGAGATCAAGGGTCTCACGAGCAGGCCATTGGCAACATCTGTTGGGGGATCGAAATCCGATCTGAACCACCACACGGTGATTGTGTCCAAGATGGCGCGGAAAATGGCTACTGCGGTCGAATTCCAGACGACACTGCAGAGTGCTTTCGACGCTTGTTACGAAGCTCTTGTGGACAACATCGGGTGGAATGACTGGCTGAATATGATCAACCTGGCGACGATAGTCTCACAACTGGATGGCCTAGAGCGAGAGGCCGAGATCTTGGTCTCTGCTCAGTTCTCTGACCTAGGTCCGGCGGAAAAGGAGAAAGATGGCAGTGATGGCGCTTCTGAAGCAGGAAGCGGTGGCGCAGACGACGGGGCAGAGGGCGGGGCAGATGACGAAGCAGAGGGCGGCGCCGAGGACACAAGCACAGCGGACTCTGTGGCTGACGAAGACGGTGCCCAAGAAAACACCGGCAGCGATGCCTCCAGTGATGCAGAGTCGCTTCCGCCGGACGATGAGGGAGATTTGGCAAGTGGATGGGTCGCATGTGACGGCGACTGTCATGAGACGGTGGAATGGAAGTACTGGAAAGGGCGTGCCATGTACGTCTGCGTCGTCTGCAGAGCCACGACGCTGTGCGCGGATTGTTGTGAGAAGCGGCAGAAGTACAACGAGGACCCGTCTTCGTGTCCGGTCAAAGGACCTTATTTCTGCGGGCGCGATCATGCGTATGTGGAGGGACCTATCGAAGGGTGGCAAGGTGTCACGAATGGTGTCATGAATATCGATGGGGAGGAACCGATCGAGTTCAAGGTCTGGTTGGAAGAGTTGAGGAATGACAAGTGGGTGCAAGCGTGGGAGAGGTTCTGGTTGGAGGAATAAGTGTACGAGCCACAGATCGGCCATGTTGGAAAAGCTACTTGTCATCCCAAGTTTCAAGTATGGCAACTATCGCAGCACTCATGCTCGATGTGCACGTGCATGATGCCTACTCAGAGGCAGAAGTGCTGCTCTCGTCCGTCGTTCGCAGCTGAAAGCTTGGAGATGGCCAAGGTTCGCGCTCTGCAACACCATGTAGCAAGAAAGGCAAACATTGACCACACACTTGAGCTGATCGTGTTCCTGCTGATCTATAGCTGTGTTGTCACAGACTGTCCGGGGAAGACGGATGGAAAGCTAGTGAGATCGACACTGGCTGGAATATCGAGGCGGTGTGCAGCCGCTACTGAAAGCGATGACCGTCCGCGTAAGTTGTCGCAAGTCAGCTGGACTCGCAGCTGCAGAAGAAAGGCTACGTTCAATACTGGGTGTGCAGTGGTTGGAGAGGGCGTGAGGGACGGTGATGGTTGTTCGGGATGTGCTTTGGTGGACACGCGCCGTTTCGCGGTCCCGCTGGCTCCTTGCACAACGGCGGGAACCAAAGACGATGCATGCGTCCTGCTTGCGACCTGCGGGGCATCGGTATGGCTGATAAGGATGGATTGCCACGATATTCGCAGCCAGCGCTGCGCAGTTTGGAGATGACTCTTGCCAGTTCCGCGGTCGCCTCGTTCGCCCCTGGAGCCATGCATCGGGTTGCATTGTGCGATTTGAGTTGCAATCACATGCCGTACTTGGACTGTGCCGTGGTTTCACATGCAAATTGGCGCTCGAGACACTGGTGCTCTCCGCCCGTCTACAGCCGTCCATCACGGACGACAAGGGCACCTGCCGAGCGCATAGGCGCAGAGATTGTGGCTTCCCTGGATAATGAGATGTACCAGGCGCGAGGCAGCTCGGTAGAGAACCATCTGCTCGACCTCGCTGCTGTGCCTGGCGTGGTGGTGCCGAGACGTTAGTCTATCTCGAGACAGTCTCAGCACATCTCCAAAGCAACGGCGATTCAGGCCAACCAGGAAGACGGCGTCGAACAGGCGCACAGGCGTGCCACAACTGCGGAGTGCATACGCCCACCAGTGCAGAGCAACGGTAGGTGTTATCAGCGTCCTCGTGATGGACAGCTGGAAGCGCGGGGCGCACTGCCGGCCGCAGTCAGTCGAGATGAGGTGATCGCTGGTGCATCGGCAATCCGCCCGCACGTTTCGCCGCGGGGACGGGAGGTCGGTCATGACCAGTACAGTACTGTACATGTACATGTACATGTCACTCAGAGACCAACACTCGGATCAGGCTGGTTGGTAAAGGGAAAATGTCGCATGCGAAAAACGCAGAAACCAGACAGGCTTCTGGCATGCAGGCGATGGCGCGTCGGCTTGCCTCAGCGGTCGCTAGTTAGCTTGCTCAATATCGCAAGCCGCTAGAAGCTGGCTAGAAAAGTGCTGCTCCGAGAAGACACCGTTTCCACAGCTGGCCAGGCTCTTCATGTGCCAGGCATGCCAGCACATCCCGCTCCTAATTCGTTCTTCGCCCTGTGCCATGGAAAGCATCACGCACGCGGAGCCTGTCCTCCGCAGTAGCCTCACACCCATGATCTGATCGCGTTCACATGCCCACGGCCTGCCGCGCAAGCCTGGTCGATGCTCGTCCGTACCTGCAGAACCGCCTGGTGAGCTATTGCTTTTGCCTTCCGCCCCTCGAGCCTACGCTTGCGACGGTCTACGTAGTGTGGGTGCGCTACCCATCGCACTGTCAGCCTGTTGATCGACATCCCTCTCGATACCTTTTCTCGTTCCGCTCGTTCCTCTTGTTTTCCAGCCGAGCCCGTCCACTACTAGCAAAGTATTGCCTTAGCGACTGTGCACTGCTAGGACCCATTAGAAAGTGGCCGTGATTGCGCCGACGACGACCTCATCGTACAGTCATACATCGCGTCGCTTGTGCTGCGAACAAAGCACCGTCATGCGGTAGACGGCCAACACACCTTGTATTCCAACAGGCACGGGGCCTGTCACGTCCCAGTCACCAACAATAGCGACAAACGACGACGGCAAGAGAACGTCGACGAACGGAAGACCTCGATAGCATGGCGTCTACAACGCTCGTGCCAGCTGCGTCCCCATTCTTTCTCAAAGCGGAGGATATCGAGACCTTGGCTCATTCCGATGGTTTCAACATCCTCCGTCATCATCTGGCTGAACATTACGACTACGGGTATGTCAAGCAAAGGCATCAGCGACTGTCGGCTTCACACTGAGATCTAATCATTCTGCAGATTCTGCTGCCGCCATTCCGCTGCCGACCCGGAAGCCCTTGAGCGTTGGCTGGTGATCCGCGACATTCTTCACGCATTACTGGTCCCCGTCGTCGAACTTTTCGACAGAGCTTGCGGTGTCGCCTCCGCAGCTACCCAAGCCACGAAACTCGAAGACTTGGAGTACGCTTTCACTGGACAATCGCGAAGCGCATTCGTCTGGATCCAATGCTTCCTCAGTGCAGCAAAGGAACGCGACTGGTGCTACACACGTGGCTGTCCGGCGTGCGTCGTGGAACATTCGCTGGACTCCGAATTCACCATCAGGTTGCTCTACGCCGCCTGCCTTTTGAGCGACGTACACTATCCGTTTACAATTGAGGGTCCCACGTTGCCATCATTCATGTTCTTTCTGGAATCGGTGCAAACCGCCGTGGAGGAGGATGTATTATTTGGTGAAGGGTTTCTGGAGAGAATGCAGCCCAAGGCAATTGTCACGAGAGACGGCATCGAGGAACTCATACATCAATGTCTGGAGCTGGACGTAGTACTATCACAGCCTTCATCGCCAGACGGCACAACGCCCGCATCTTCAGCCCCAGCAAGCCCTGTCGTGGGTCCTTGCGGAGGCACTCCCGGGATCAAGATCAAGCGCAGCAGGATGGCTCGAAAACAGATGAGTCTGCAGCTCGAAGAAGCAGAATGGGTGGAGTGCATGATGAAGCAAGTCTGGGACACCTTGCAACCAGTCGTTGACACTGGCATGCCGCCCACGCAGAGTCTCGATGCTGTTCTCAAAGCTGAGCCCACAGTAGCCGTGAGCGAAGTGCCACCAGAATGAACATGGACATCCGGAGGACGCGAGAATCACGAAACCCTCCCGACGACTTCGCTCAGCCTGTACGGACAGAGCAACGCAGCCCAGTCGGACAGAAGGAGGCCACTACACACCATGCAGGACGAGCGAGCAGAGCCCAAAACAACATCATCCCGCGGCCACGTGGACCTGAAAATGGTATGCAGTCCTGAATTACAGCCACAGCGGGACGAGTCTGGAACGAGGGCGCAGTGGCGTTGGACGCGAGTTTCGGCCAGAAAATACGTGTTGATGTGTGGGGCCGTGGACAAAACCTGCGTTGCCACAGCGGAAAGGGAATATGTCGGAAAGACGGACAGAGCCACGGAGGTTGTGGCCATTGGTTGTGAATGGGACGCGGGAGTGGAATCCCGAGAGAAGGCCGCAATGGTCACATAGGACTCGGCATGTCAATCTGAATCGATAGTCATTGCAATCACCCAAAGCGTTTTGATCGCATCGTCGCAAATGTGATTGTCGCACATGTGATTGGTTGCCTTCGGCGGAGCTCAATCCGTCTGCTT
Source organism: Cercospora canescens BHU (assembly GCA_000347735.1). Taxonomy (NCBI): domain Eukaryota; kingdom Fungi; phylum Ascomycota; class Dothideomycetes; order Mycosphaerellales; family Mycosphaerellaceae; genus Cercospora; species Cercospora canescens. Next base: position 5,544 of record ANSM01007614.1, on the reverse strand, counting down.
CGTCAAACCGCCGAAGCTCGACTCGCAACTTTGATATAACTACGTGGTGAATTACTGCGCGAACATGCCCTCGGATAACGACGCAAGAGATCGCTCCGCGTCGCCTGCGCGAGCATCAAAGCCCAAGAAGAAGACAGGCGGCTTCAAGTGGAAGGAAAAGAAGTCCCGCGACGAAGATGTCGCACCTCGCGACAGCGGCCGCCTAGAGCGCGGATACAGAGACCGCTCCCCACGCCGCGAGAGCTACCGAGATGATCGAAGAGACGGAGATCGCAACGGTGATAGTTATCGACGCAGAGATGACTCTCGCGACCGCCGGGATGATCGCTTTCGGAATCGCTCGCCCACAAGACGAGACGGCGGCGACAACTACAGACCCGGTCAAGATCGCGACGACGATCGCAGGATAGATGGAGATGCGCCTCGCAGCAAGTCTGACAACAAGGACAAGGGCGAGAAGAAAGAGAAGAAAGAGAAGAAACCCAAGGCTGCACCTGTGTCGAATGAGCCCATGATTATCGTCACGGTCAACGACAGGTTGGGCACCAAGGCGCAAATCCCGTGTCTGGCGAGTGATAGCGTGAAGGCTTTCAAGGCTATGGTTGCGGCACATATTGGAAGACAGCCGCACGAGATTATGTTGAAGAGGCAGGGTGAGAGGCCGTTCAAGGATGTCTTGACGTTGGAGGACTATGGTGTGAGCAATGGGGTGCAGCTGGATCTGGAGCTTGATACTGGAGATTGAGGGGATCGCAAGTACCTCATACATCTAAGTCGCATGATCTTATGGCAGAGATTTGCCATGGATCGAGTATTGTGTTGCCAACGAGATTCGATGGGGTATGGCGACGCGGGATCTGAGGGAAGTCGGACACAGCTACGCTGCCACCCTTTTGCCTGTGGTGATGGAGGTCTTGAGGAGTCGTACAGACGAACTCAGCCATCGGCAGGTGGTAAATAGCCTGAAAAGCTCCGTGCGAACACAACAAATCCGAAGAGAAGCACCGATGGAGGTCTGGAGATGGAAGTATGGATTTCACAGACCAAGGAACTTTCAGCCCCTGGGCACGCGAGGCTCTTGAGCATATACTTACGTGGAAAGCTTTACAGCAAACTCTTGTACGCTTGCATACCACGCCCTCCTCATATCCGACTATTCGACTGGTGCGGAAAGGAGCATCACCAGACCGTGTATTAGTTCCGTATCTATCACCCCACAAAGTCCGATATGGCCTTTCGTAGTGCCTCAAGCAAATGAGGTAAGACTGTAATGCAGAATCAGTGTTCACAAGTAACTTCTTTCTAGCGACGTGTCAGAATGTGCCGCAGCCCATTTGACCCAGCGCCCCCGATTCGCAGCGTCAAGAAAGAAGCTCTTACCCGCCGCCACGTAGGCATTTTTCAACTACATGATTGATACTCGGCCTTCTAGCTATTCTGACGTAACATCGAGGCAATAGGCCGACAGCATTTGACCGAGGAACGGGTTGTGCTGACTGGAAGCCGCTGGAGCTGATACTGCCTTTGCCTTGCCAATGGGCACTCAGGTTGGCGCAGTGCTCTCAGCTTGAGCCATGGGTGGACAGAGCCAATCCGCAGAGACTGTTCACTCGCGAGCGAACATTCACACGGTCGAGTCGAGTAAAGCTGATGTCGCATTAGCTGTCCCCGCGCAAGTGAAGCACTTCCACCCGTCTACTTTGGCCAACTCCAAGGCCTTGATCTCCTAGATGAAGCCTGATGGACGGCATTTCCACCCATTGAGTGAACAAGCCTTGTCGAAGTGCTTCCGCCTTTTTGGCACATGCCTTGCCTCCATAGTCTGCGCGTGGTCTTGCCGTTGGTGGTTGTGAAGCGCAGGGATCTGCACGAGCGTTTGTGCACGAGCTGTGCCTTCCTGGCAGGCAAACACAGTCCTTGCTGAAATTCTCAAGTCCTTCCACCTTCTCAGCAATATCAGCCTCGACATCCACCTCCTCCTCTCCACATCTACCTCGACATCCACCTCCTCCTCTCCACATCTACCTCAATTCCATGAAGCCATCCTTCACACACAGACACCTTCTCGACCATACCCTCACCACGAATAGGCCTTGCTCTTCGGTCCTTGATGCGTCAGAACTCGATTTTAGCCTCGAATGAGTGCGGCTCCCTGATGTGCGCCGCAATTCCTTCATTCTTTCGACACTCGCAAACTCGCCACCATCCTTTACTGCGCTCTGTCAGGTGATTTGAAACGCCGCCCCCTTCTTGGAGCCTCGTGCTGACTTGAATCCCCAGCTGCATATGTGGCCTCATGAGCACAAGGACCTTCCCATCTACCTGATCGCTTCCTTTCTCCTGTATTCTCCGGTTGACGGCTTGAAACAATTGGGTCCGGTTGCCGGTCAGTGTCTTCCAACATCGTGCACCTTCATGTGCTGCTTGCTGACTGCTTCCGATTCAGGCCCCGCCCTCACCATACATCTTCGGCGCTCGCCGCATCACTGCACAAGACCATCCAGCGAACAGCGTTCCAGCAGCCAATATCATTCCCACTCTACAGCTGCTCATTGGATCATCACTCGTCGAGGCAGCGAAAGCCTCTCGCCGAACACATCGCACCGCCAGTACGCAACATCGCTTTGGTCACTTCTTGACCCTCAACACCATTTGCACTCTCATAACCATGGTTGAATCGTGGGTGGCTTCCGGATCGCGTTCGGTGCTTGTGGGATTTGTGTGGCTCGCAAACCGCTCCAGCATTTCCAACGTCGCTTCTCTCATAAAGATGGATGCAAGGGGCGCAGCAGCGGAAAGCGGATCGGATGCCGAGGCCCTCTCACTATGGCTCCAAAATATGGAGCGTCAGAGGCAGAAAGGAAGACTGGGTTGGAGGCCCCCCTTTCAGAATGTCGCGAGAAGAAACTGTCTTCACCGCAGAGGCAGAAAAGCAGAGGCGTCTTTAATTGCCACCAGTGCGGACGACCGAAGGCGGTAGTCCAGAAGCAGTGAGCACGAACTCAAAGGTGAGGCTTCCGACTGCCCAGTTAACCAGCATTCGAAGTGGTCACGATGGTACTCTGCTAATCGATGGCATCTCTAGGCGGATATAGGAATCAAGCGTAAGAATGGAGCGCAAGACCAACCCCCGAAACCTGACATCCGCTTGTTGAACAGTGCCTCCTGCAAGCCTGGAGGTCGGAAGATCGAGCGACAAAAGGAGCGCCGGCGCGAAAAACGCCAACATGGAGTCGAGTGGCGGGGCAGACGGGACTCGGTCAAGGAGCGGGGATACTCTCAAGAACAGAAAGACTTCATCGAGGAATGTCATCGTAGCTGGGCAGATCAGTCTGAGACCAAGGGTGAGAGGATACCATACAAGAATTTGGCTCAGCGATTCAACGACAAATTCCGAGAATTGCCAATTCGCACTGAGTCAAGCCTGATTAGCTTGATTCAGCGCAACGAGCAGCTGTCGAGCGTGAGAAGAAGCGTGGTTGAAAGGGCCAAAATGGTAACGAGATGATGCGCTACAGTTTCTCTGCATGTTTAAAGACATCATCGCAGATCGAGATCATAAGGGAAGAACAATGAAGATTGCGAAAATACTTCACCTTTTTGCTTCACTTCGAGCTCTCGCGCCACTGTCAAGTCTGCACGGCAAGCTATGACAAAAGCCTCAGATTGCATCAGCAGACCTTTCCTTTGAGTTCCTGTTGGAGTGCTCAGCTATTGCGCTGCTATGTGACTGCTAACAAAACTCTTGTTCCCAATGGCGAGAAGTGAGTCGCAGTGCCATTGAACCTGACGTTACTTCACCTGACACGCGCTAAACTTGATGGGGCTCGGCAAAGACCCCTGTGTCCTCCCACATGAAGCTCACCTAAGCAGTGTCTCTCCTTCAAGATTCGAAAGGTGACGACCAGCGCGCTCACTTGAAGGAGCGCGAACTATACGATATCATCATGCGCCTACTTGAGCTTCCTACCGCGCTCCTGGCGCTCCTCGCCGTCCTTCCTGAGACGTCTGCCACCCACACCTCGAACTGGGCAGTGTTGGTGAGCACGTCGCGCTTCTGGTTCAACTATCGGCATCTCGCGAACACGCTATCTCTATATCGCACTGTCAAACGCCTGGGCATACCCGACAGCCAGATTATCCTCATGTTGCCCGACGACATGGCCTGCAACCCTCGCAACTCGTTTCCCGGAAGCGTCTTCAACGACAAGTCGCGACAGCTCGACCTATACGACGACCAAGGGTCTCGCGACAACAAAGCAGGAATGGGAGGGATAGAGGTGGACTATCGAGGCAACGAGGTCACTGTGGAGAACTTCATTCGGCTTCTCACCGACCGCTGGCCGGCCTCACATCCCACGAGTAAACGGCTCATGACCGACGATCGCTCGAACATCCTCATCTACATGACTGGACACGGCGGGAACGAGTTTCTGAAATTTCAAGACAGCGAAGAGATCAGCAGCTTTGATCTTGCAGACGCGTTTGAGCAAATGTGGGAGAAGAAGAGATACCATGAGCTGCTTTTCATGATTGATACATGTCAGGCGAACACCATGTATACCGCGTTCTACACGCCGAACATCATCGCAACGGGGAGCAGCGAGAAGGATCAGAGCAGCTACAGCCATCATGCGGACCAGGACGTGGGTGTCGCGGTGATTGACAGGTGGACCTACTACAACTTGGAGTTCTTGGAGACGCGACTGAATAGCACGAGTGCGGATGTCAGGCTTGGAGAGCTGTTCGACTACTACACATTTGATCGAGTGCACAGCGATGCAGGTGTGAGATATGACCTATTTCCGGGAGGAGAGCAGGCTGTGAGGAATAAAAGAGTGTTGGACTTCTTCGGAAGCGTGCAAGGGGTCGAGACGAGTGGCATGAATGAGGCGAAGGCGGACGATTGGAAGAGGGATCTGGAGGCGCTGCAGAAAATCATGGAGAGACAGCGAGAGGAGGATTTGAACTACAGTAAGACGGAGCAGGGAAGTGAGGCCACTGTACGAGCTGCCACGGAGCATGCAGATCGGCAGCCTGTCGCGCTCAACATGGTTCAAGCAGGTGAAGGATGGGCCAAGAAGGCAGTCGGGCTGGCTTCTCTGCTCCTGGTGGGTGGTGCATGGCTGGCTTCGAATGCTCTGACTAAGAGCTGAAGATGGGATTCTCGGTTCGGAGTTTGGGCGTGTGCGAGATAGATACCCATGATCACAGACATTGAGCGGATGCTGCAGATGATTGTCAGTCATTTTCGCTACCACCATGGTTTCAGTTTGCGTGCGCGTGTGGCGATCTTATGTCGTGCTATCCGCCACAGCTTCGGCAGAGCTTCATCCAGCTGCGGGACGTCACTGCATCTTTCCTGCAAATCTCACACTCTTCTTCCTACAGTTCCATTCACGCCTCTCCTAGTACATAGAATTCTTTTTTCGGCCCTCAATCAAGCCGAACTTCTTCTATACACGCCACCCTGCTTGGACTGGTCCCGCACACCGAACAACCACCACCACCCTTCTCCACCCCATTCACCATGGCTTCGCCCGC